>DWQX01002062.1:0-23685 GCA_018245475.1 Pharmacophagus antenor
AAACGTAGCCCGGAAGGAACAGCGTTTCGCTCCAGTATCTCTTTGTACTGCTCCTTTTTCATTATTCCTTCAATTTTTACCAAATCTCCGGTCCCATAGCCAGAGAAACATCCCCCGATCAAAATAGAGCCTCCACCATGTTTTTAATTAAATTTAGCTGAGGTCACAGGGATCTCATTTAGCAGCGTCCAAAGCATTTTGACCAGCAAAATCAGTATGAAAAAGGTTGGGTACCGAGAATGTTAACGGACGAACAAAAGAAAAAGCGAGTTGACATTTCAAGAGCCAATCTTGCAAAGATCCAGGCTGACCAAGAAAATTTTGTGTCTCGTTTTCTGTCCATGGACAAAACATTAATCCATCATTTTGATCCTGAGACCAAACAACAATCGATGACTTGGGAAATGTCATCCTCACCTACGCTGAAGTAGTTCAAAGTCAAGAGCTCGGCGGGCAAGGTTATATCCGTTTTCTGGGATGCTAAGGGAATCATAACGGCTGATTACCTAGAAAAGGGAACTACTATAATGGGCTCTTACTACGCTGATCAAATAAGATGATTGCGACAAGCTATAAAAGAAAAAAGACGAGGCAAACTCCTAGCAAAAGTCCTGTTTCATCAGGACAACGCTCCTGCACACAAAGCCGAAGTTGCGATGGCTGCCATTCGAGAAGCAGGCTTTGAACTGGTCGAACACCCATCCTATTCTCCAGATTTAGCCGCCAGCGACTTTTATTTCTTTCCTCGGCTCAAGGAACACCTCAGAGGCAGGAAATTTGAGGATATATAGCGAGGTGATGGCTGCTGTGCCAAGATAAATATTTTTTTAAAGGGTATGTTAGGTTTACAGAAACGTTGGAGTGAATGTATCGACTTGTTAGGAGAATACGTAGAAAAACAAATTAAAGTAGAATCGTTGTTTTATTATACTCATTATCATTATTTTTTGATCACACCTCGTATAATAATGCAATGATTTTCAATCATATTACGTATATTATATATGAATAATAGAGTTATGTGGTTATAAATGACTATATAATATTTTACTCAAATAAGTAGGTAACACATATTATAATTGCAGCGGGCTTCAATGCTAGAAATGTTCGGGTTAAGCCCATCTGCAGCTACTGCTATTTCGTATGTCTAGTTAAAAAGTTAGACATGACATAAGTACGCGTTGATTTTCGCTTCGCAACGCCGTAGTTACGGGTCGCAAAGAGTGGTGTTTTCCCCTATTTCATTTTATAGCATTTATAGTGTAATATTTTTATTCTCAGTTTGTTATTTCGCTGAGTTCGTTCATATACATTGGCGTTTACACAAAGTACCGCGCTCAATCAATTCTCAAAGGACCCAAAGAGCCGGTAAAGCGTAGGCTAAACCCATAACGCGTTGCCTTGCAAAAGCTGCCATATTTTCTCTGAAATTATTTTTCATACGGCGCTAGATGGATAAGTTCTATTTTTCAATCATTGGAATACCTTTAATTTTAAATCATAGCCATTATGAGAAGAATTAAACATAATTAAATGACTATTTATTACTATATGTTAAACTAATATTTGATAAAATATTCAGATATTTAGCTACAAAGTTTAGCATGTTAAGTAACGAATATTTCAACTTATAATAATATTAAGTCATTTATTAACTATCAATTAACTATTTCATCATTCAGATCAGCAGCCTGCGACAATGAACTTTTTCACATAGACCTGTTCTCTTATATTCTACTTATAACCGATCTTCGATTACAGACATCTAGTTGCTGCCAACATACTTGGGCAGATTGTCGTTTCATCTGGTCTTTAACGCGGTCTCCACTCTAAGACATCTTCATTTCTATATACCGTCAGTGTCATTAAAAAGCTTGAAAAAGAACAGTAACAAAATCAGAGTTTCGCATTTTGATATTAGCTATTCAGTCACGATCTACATTAATTTTTTATTTATCAACATTAGTCTATTGCAAAATTTCTATTTTTTTACAGTTTAACTATTATAAGTAACAAATTTTATTATAACTGCAATAAAATGTATAAAACTCGGAATCTGCGTTGTAAAGCATTCAATTTATAGAAAAAAAGTATAGGAATCTCGCAAAAGAGCTGGCCGCGGTGTAAAAAAAATGTGCCGGTCGTGCTGTGTGTGCATTTAAAAAAATATTTTTCGGTTGCATATTTTAATTAAATGTTTAAAGTATTTTTAAAATATATAATTTTGTTTATCTTTAATAACTGTTTATAAAAAAAAGAATACCGAAAATGAAAAAAAAAACGGAAGCCCTAATTTGTGGATCAAACTCGGCGATATGTAAAATGCGATTGCCGCATCTGTCTACTCTCATTTTAACGAAATCTGTGAAAGAGTTTTTGAAACAAATCGGTCGCTATTTCTTTGCCCAAGCGGTTTCTCGTAGAATGTTTCTCTTTGTGAAGTAATGTAAAAGCTCATCGGAATTTTCGTCGTGTTCATCGGTTCGGAAAATACTTTCACTAAAATCTTACATTTTCTTACAATTATTAATCTGTAGCCGTTTTTTTGTTGTGTGTAAAATATTTAGAATCAACGTTCTTATAAATATAGCCTTGGTAAAATATAAAGCAAATCTGTATTATTTATCAAAGTATTTAAAATAAAACCAGTTAACATTTTATCGTGATATACATACATGGAGTTTGGCATTGTAGAAATATAACGAAGATAAAAACAGCAGAGATATACAAACAGTGCAAACAGTAAAACCCAAACTGAACCAGTGGCACACTCTTGTCTTTTTAACTTATTCTCAAATATGTCGAAACATAAATGAATATTGACAATCATGACTTATATACAACTTTTATTTGAATTGCTATTATATTATATATGGAATTACTTATATTATATTATAAGTAATTCAAGTAGTGGTAAAATCTGTAAATAAAGTAGTCCTTGGGGTTAATTGTCAGTTTGTCAGTATTTTCTGAAAGAATTTTCTGAGATTTATAAAGTATGAGGCCCTTGGTCAGCAATTTACTCATAATAATTTACAATAACTTCGAAGTGATAATTCAGGCTACGTCGATTGTCGCTTTTGACGTAATCCGCGCATATTAATTTTTAACAGTCAATTTGAACAACAGCAGTCCAAACATTTAGTCGCGCCATTAATTGAACACTTCCAATTGCAGAAAATTTATGCACCACACGGATAGGCTGCGTCAGATTACAGAGCATGGTAGATCAATTCGTGGCCTGTCTACTGTTGTAATTACAGTAACATTTTTATTCCAGTTCCTACTGCCATTCCGGTATCAATTATACGTTTAAATACTAAAATCTGTTCAAAGCTAGCTAGACTATTTAGATTTGAACAACCAAAAAAATTTCCTTCACCGAAAGACAATGTACACTCTGAGAATGACAATTCGTTCTCATAGATAGCACGCAATGACTGTTTCGTTTTAGTGTTGTCATTTCAATTAATAAATGTTAGAATGAATTTAAAATCATGGACATGGTTAAAGCTGCACGATGAAAAATGGTAACAATGCATTTTTTCTTTAATTCAAAAGAAAATGTGTGTCAAAATGTGAATGCGTACGCTTATACTTGTAAAAAACAACATTTTCTATTCTGAAATCGAATAAAAATGAGACTAGAAATCACGTTGAAAGAAGGAACCTGCGATTGCTCGTTCGCTCGGAATATTATTGTAAAATATGTGTTATTTCCAATGAAAAATGTTCCCAGCTTTCACATAGATTTGCAGTTAAATTCACTAACTGATAGACATGATTTAATCGTTACCGATATATTATAAAAAGAAAGCGACTGCACGTGCGATTGTCGTCTAGTCCGGAATAAAATGAGAGAAAAGGAGATAGACTTGTAACCTCAGCCCACTGATCAAAATTGGAAAGGTCAATTGTAAATTGTAAATTGCAACAGACTAACTAATTATACCTGTGGACTGACTGGGAAGGACTCAGTCCTACCCAGACATTCTCCGATGCAGTATTCCAATTTCCAATCGATTCATTGTTGATCACGAAACTATCGACAGATCTACGTGGTATATATACGATAAATATATATATAACTAATATAACAAACTTGTTTTATATAAGTATAAAATGAAACGTTGCACCTCTCGTTGCCTTCAATAACGATTTGTTGGTATTGAACTATATATCAAAGCAGCAATTTCGGGAGGTCGGTAAATGACTGGCGTTTTAATTAACGTTGCCCGACACCGACCTTAGAGACCGACGATATTTCTGATGTACACGTATCTTCCTAAATTTTTCCATCCATGTAACCTAAATAAGAATAACAGAATATTATTAATGTAACGTGTAAGAATAAAATGATGTAAGCAGTCTGTTACTATACTGTATAGGTATTATCTTAATAAAGCTAATGATTATGATGATGTAACGGTTGTTATATATTTTGACTCTACAAGTTTGTCACAATTCCTTATTACTTAAGAGTAGTATCGAAGACAAATAAAAACTCAAAAGAAAAAATACAAAGTTTGAGTAGGTATTATGTACAGAAAACCAAATTAATATTATTCGTTTTCCTTTCGAAGGAATTGTTTTTCTTTTTTACTTTTTTAGGAGGTAACTCTTAAAATATACTTACTGTTTGTAATAAAAAGAAATTTAGATCAGATCCATTAGTGAAAAAGTAATGCGTGATAATTTAAAAGAGAAGCAATCTGATTACCTGATAATCATAAAGATTAACAATGAAGTTTAGGGAAAAACTAAGCGAAAACTGAGGAAAAAAAAGTACAAGGTTTTATAGAAGTTAGCAAATATAAAATCGATTTTTCCTGTTGTCCCATCACAAAGATAATATTTTTTTTATTAACCCAATCAGGCCACTACATTAACATAATATAAATGAAACCGAAAAAATACACCGGACAAATTGAAAACCTCTTCCTTGCAGTTGAACAATATACGAACCGAAAAATAAAATTTAATTAACGGAAAACAGAAACGATATTTCAACTTACTCTGCTCACATTGCGATTCGAAGTTTTTAGAACTAAACTAATAATGCAACAACGAACATTGTTAAATAATAAAATTGAAAGTTGATAATAATAGTCATTGAAATACAGTTTGAAATACATTACAGTTTCGCCACGCGATTTATCAATCGATGGAAACGTGAAGTGTCACAGCTATGTACTAACTGCATCAATTAGCTTAAAGGGATTGACCTGTCCATGTAATTGATTACGTACGCTCATTAATTCTGTATAAAATGAAAACATTCTTACACTTTTAACCTGCGCAATAAATTTAATGGATTAACATTATCATTGTTAACACTGGATTTACTAGACTCGTCATTTTGACGGAACAACCCTAGATAAGAAGTTCTGTACGAGTATACTACTAAGTGTTTGTCATTTTTATTTTTTTATACTGGCTCTGACAATATTGTTCTATACATTTTTTGAAAAATATAAAAAATAAGCAAACTATAATACTAATGCCTCGAAAAGAAACCCGTGAAAATGTGTCCGTAAATCTAGTGTTAATGCTAATTTCGTTATTACAGGTAAAAATATTATGTATAAGGTATTGCTTTATTTCTTTTAAAGTCAGAATCTCTTCGTGGCACACTGGTTTATTGCTAGTCTCGTAATTCAGAGGCCCCTGGTTCGAATCCCGGGCCGCATGTGTAGTGGTCAGGATGGTAGTAGGATTTTTCGAACCCGTCTAACTAGCTATCACCCTCAATGTCAATCCATAACAGCATTCCTGTGTCCTGTACATGTGAGAGCTAGACATGTTCTGGGCTTTCACCAAGTTCAATTATTACTTAATGTTAGATTAAATCGAGGTTAAAACTTAGCCCTCGACCGATAAAAAAGTAAGATGAATGTGTATTGTACATTTATTTCTTTATAAGTAACAATATTCGCGTTACGTTTTTGGGAATTTTATACTGATAGATTCTCATGATAATTTACTTGACTTATGATTCCCTATCAAAGCTCATTATTTTCTTTTACACAGAACCTTTCGTAACAAATGTGGGCGGTTATAAAAAAAAGTATGACAGATTTTTTCTATGTAGTATGCGAGAGACCTTGCAAATTGCAGAGAACAAGTCATAAATATTTTGCTGGTTTTAACACAACCATTACTCTACGCAGCGGCAAAACATCACAGTTTAATCAATCACAAGTGGGGGAACAGAACATTCGCGACAATTAATTACTCAAAGTCGTAGAAATCATTTGCAGTGATGACCTTTTAAATGCCTTTTTATGTAGGAAAATTATGTACGTATATACCTTTACCGTTATTTTATAATTTATTTTCTATTATTATACTAATAATTTATATTCCCAATTAATATTAATGAATATATTACCTAAAAAAAGACTCACATATTTTATGATTTAATTAAATTAAGTTTTTTAATAGGCAATAAAACTTTATTTGATGCCGAACGAAGCGCGTTTTAATTAGTTAATGTATTAAGTTAAAAGTAATAATCGTTTTACCTTCAAATATATCTTCTATAAAAATGCTTGTATTGACGGCTAATGAATTACATTTTCTTTTTTTACTATAAATATCAAAAGAAACTGCTGCATTGCAGTTTAAAACTTCGTTGCACCATTTTACTGTAGTGTACACTTTAAACCATTCACAAATCATATCCGCTAAATTGGACCACTGAAATTCCCTAGGAGAGGCAGTAGACACCTAACGGCAAGATTACGTGATGTTTGAATGAAAGTAATCTCTAGTGCTGGTGAGACGTGACGCGAAATGCTTTTGCAAACATGATGCGAATACTTAAACATAAAGGTTAAAGAATGTTCACTAAAGTAAATGTTAAAAATTAAAAAGTTTTTAGTAGTATATGTATTTAGTCATTTATATAACATATCAGCGGTGATACAAAGTTACATTTGTTTTTAGACTGAAAGATTTTATTGTACAGTTTGTAAAAACCATTATGCGCAACATTCACACATATTTACGCATAGCTACACTATAAAGTACGTGCTATTCTTGGATTAAAAACGAAAACTATATTTTTATTTTAAACAATAGTTAAACACGAACATTCAATAGAAATTAACGAAACCAGTAATTTTCTTCTATATTTTCCCAACCATAAGGATAAATTTATACAAATTTACGGGAGACGTTTTTCAAGATGTTTTCCAGTTTCCATAAATAAAATTAATAAAATAAGAATTACGCGTAGATTCGACAACTTATTCTCTGTCTTTGGTTAAAAATAACTGATTTGAGATGGTAATGTTATATAAACTAATAAGTACATATCAATGGCTGTTCTGTTTTAAAATTGTCTTACAATAGTTTATGTTCTCGCAGTCTATTATCTGTATCAAATCTATTTCAAGAACTTTATGTAGCAGTGTAATACGAGTAATATAATCTGTTTGTCTATAATATCTTAGCTCTTACATGTTACGACTGTCTTTAGATAACGGTGTTTTTGTACTGACATATGCTGCTGAGCTGATTTTGCATTTGCTAACCTCTATTTATAAAAATCTCTGAGATTTTAAGAGCTACCAAAGTACTGCAATAACACCCGGTATATTTAGGAAGATGAATTGGTACTGAAACAATATTAATAGAGTTTGTGTGGAAAATGATCTTATATTATATTCAATTACTAGAAGCGAACTTGCTAACATAATCAGTGCAGAATTGTAATTGTTATTACGTAACAGTTACGTGAATATCACATTTTATTACGTAGCTGTAAGTATCCTTGTATTTTGTTATAATCAATTTATTTGATATATGATATACAATAATCATTACTAGATGAAAATTAGGGTAGCACCTGTTGTAGCGTTCCTTAATAACAGTTTTATTATTTTTTTATGAGTACGTTCTATAGACTAATAAATGGATTTCTTACATAGAAAAGTATAACTAACAAGCCTATAGTTCGATATTTAGCTACTATTCAAGCCACTAACTTTATATCGCTGATATTAGATAACCTAATAACGTGTTTAGTTTTCTTTAGTAAATAAATTATAAAGCCTCATAGCCTTACAAACTTGTTTTAATTATTATTATTAGGGGGAGGTACCTCCCTTTTCGCTTAAGGGCCGTCCAAAACCTGTATTGTAAATTTTGTCACGCTTAAAAAAAAGAAAAATTCAAAATAAAAAGATTTTGCAATCCTTAGTTGTAACGAACATAAATTCAATCAACTTTTAATAGTTTAATTGTTATAATTTTTTTTTATTTGATTCTACTGTATAAATACCGTTACAATGTGATTAGACAACAATTTGAATATTGTCATAGCTCAAAGTCTACATTTGTTTTTCACTTTATCTCTAGATTAGTTTACTTTATATTATTTTTAATGCTATTTTTGAATTGATATGTTATTTTGGAATGAAAAATTGTTAATTTGAAATGAAAAACCTGTATATAATTAATAATACTATTACATATAGTTTTTTATTGGTTATGGACTTACACTCCGCCTTGCTTTCTACTGATGTTAAGTTAAATATTTTCTTCTTTTCAAGTGAAATTAAACTTCAGCAAAAATTTGCTTAGTTGTTACTTACGCCACTTTAATATCTATTCTACGGATCGTTAACTTTGACAGCCGGTGCCTATTCATCAACCGTTCAATTTACTCGGACCTTTTAACCAACGGTAATTTATGCATTTCGTGGATTGGTGCGACAGATTACAAAGCCCAGAGAGACTCGCTAGTCTTTTTAGAGGTACTAAAAACGTTTGTTCAGTGTATCGAAAGTTTAATAAAATGTTTTGCATAACAATAGAATGGCTTTAATAGAATGATAGCATTTTAGAGCTAGTTTTATTATTATTTAATTAATTACTCAGCTCCGTCAGAAGTACTAATAAAAAAACAAAATCTAAATGAATGAATTTGAAATAACCTTATCAATCCATCAAAATCTTTTTAGGCACATTTTAATTATTTTTATTTTAGAGATTATAATCCGATTAATTAAAAAACTATATCACAAAACATCTTGTTGAGCTTTTTTTAAGCACAATAGCGTATTTTTTTTTGGTTATGGGCTAACACCTGGCCTCAATTACACTTGATGTTAAATGTGGTCGGTCGCCCAGAATACATCTGGCTCTCATATGTTTGACTACCGGAAGACAGCAATGCTGTTATAGCAGTAGATTGACATCAAGGGTGATAGCTAGCCCAACCCCCTCTAAATCCTACCACCATCCAGACTCCACATTACTCCTGTGATTCTGGTATCGAACCGGGGACCTCCGCCTTACAAGACAAGCAGGTGAACCACTGCGCTACGGAGGCGCTCAAAATGTAATGGTATGGAATGGAATAATTGAAAACCTCTTTTCTTACGTTGTTACTGGCAAATAAGATGGCTGTGGTGTACTAATAGTAGATCTTTCTCTATACCCACTTAGCCCAACTGCGCTCGTCTATCTTCTAAGTGGCGATGTTGTGGGCATTCGGCTGAACTTTGAACTCCTACAACACTACCGGCGATTTCTTACTCCAGACAGCGGGCTCTACATAATCTCCTTATGAAGAGATGTCGGAAATGATTAAAATCGCCGGTACATTCCCGTTCAGTACTGCTGGCCTGCAATGCAAGCAGCCGTCCTCCCGTATCTCTGTGCAGTCATATTTCCTTATCCTTACCCTCTTCTTTTGCGAAGCGAAGATTGGGAGAGATTGTTCTCTCTCTCTCTCGATCCGCTGTCTTCTTCTGTGACACAATTTTCTCGTAGAATGAGGTAATAGTTTTCCAGGCCGCTATGCCATTGAGCATTACCCTGATGACGTCCGGCATCGGAAGGTCCCGGCCGACAGTTGTGCATAAAACTCAGTAGTGCTCCTCCCAGGCCTGGCAGGCTTCGATGCTGTTTTGTCCTGTCTTCTGCCACGTCAGAATTGTGGCACACTGGGAACTTGTCTCTCTCGATCGGTGCAGGTTATTGCCGAAACACCCATGTCCGGATAGCACCCGCACCTCCCAAGCCTCGATCAATTAACCGAGGATGAGATTGAGACGCCCTAACTGCGCGATTGTAATGTCCTCCTCCCACCGACGGACCATGATCTCATCCGATCTCATGGATGCCTGATAGTGACATTTATATACATAAAAAATGCAGTGTCTTTATCTGACTACGTATCTTTCACTTTCGAGTTAACGTAATTCTAATATCGTCGCGTCAATGAACTAAAACAGTTAGTAAGCGGATATGAACGCTTTAAAGCGCTATAGCTTTAACCGGAATCTCTAAGGATTTCGGTTGAAGCTCTACAACTTGTGTCAAACTTTTGATATTTTCCAATGTAATCTTTGTAACTTAATGTAATAACTTCATGGAAGGGTCTAACTGAGAAGGATTTCCTCCAAAACTAACAAAACTCCTCAGTCACTGTAATATTTTCTGTTTAACTTGTGAAATTAGTATTAAAACAGTTATAAGACATTAAATAACAAATTCTGGAAAACGTTTTAAATTTCGCTATAAAACAGTTTTTTATTTGAGATTTAATGTGTTGAAAAATTTATTGAAAAATACATAACGTCATATATACGAAATACATAACGATAAATACTAGAATTTTGTAATTAATTAAAGTTATATAACTAAAAACTCTTGATAATATAGACTTGGCAACGTGTAATATCGTTTGCCAAATCGATTTACTTCTATGAAAGGATATGTCATTTATTTTATCGCCGTGTATTGTTTCATACTCAACAAATTTATTAATGAAGAACAAATCTCATTAGCTACTGCAAGCATTTACTACCATTTTCTATGGGAATGGGCTTGGGTAATGTTTTAAAAGCATCAAGACGTATATGACGATCATTTAGTGGTACATGATACGCACGTAATCATTCCTGTCTAATAGACTTATACTATAGAGATCCGGCTTCCGATTCTATGGCCACTTACATAGATGGTGAAGATTGAACAATTAGTTTTCTAAAAAAAAATCCATCAGCCCTCAACAGCTACCTGCTACCAGTCAATTTGCAGCCATAACAGCATTTCTATGTTACAGCAGTCTTAAAAAAGCCAGAGTATTCCTGAAGAATACTCTTGATTAATTTCGGCTTCATCGTTACTTAATATCATATATAAAAGTTTTACCATACTGTCATTAAAAAAATGTTTGCTGTTGTATGGGGCGAATATTCTTATTGACGGTAATTATTATTAACTACGTTTGTAAAACCGAACATAGTAATAATTTATATTTTTAAATGCAATATTACATTAAGGTATGGTAGGGCCGACATTACTAATTCGCGCAAAGGGCCTTCAATAATTAAGAGTAAAGAAAAAAGTGCTAAATTATATGCTATTATTACCCGCTAGGCATTCTGAGGCAAATGGGGATTAGTGGTGATTATAGATAAAAAATATTCTGATTGTCACACATATAATTATGAATTTATCTGTCTTCGTAATTAACCATTTATATAGTTTGTATCTTAATCCTTGGTATTAAAATGTACAACATCAAGATGTTAACTTTAATTGGAGGTTTTAAAACGGAATGAAGCGTGAAACTGTCAATACCCTTAATTGGCTGTCAGATTTTTATTGACGTAAAATGTCTGAATTTTATTTCGAACGTAGATTACACACAGACATTTAGCGGGGCTTTTGTTATTTTAAATCATTGGCCTGCTACCGTGATATTCCTATCATGTTTTTAACTCGTCCTGTTATCATTAGTACTAAAACAATATCTTCCATTCCATTCATGCTTTGGTATATTTAGTAGAATTTCTATTATTTGTCTTCCTTCTAAGAAAATAAATAAATTTATTGAGATAATTAAAAATATAGCAAATAACATGTGACCATGAAATAACTAAATATTTGTAGGCTGTTAAATAAAATTCCTGTTTCCGTTATTCATCGGCTTAGTCAGTTGCCTTGTAACGCTGAGGGCTTTGTTTCTCGGATTCCAGAGTAAAAAGGTAGTGCGCTTAAATAAAATAATTAAAACATTATGATATACAAATTTTAACCCTTCAAATTATATATTATGAATTCATTCCAAATTTAAAAACTTCAGCTCAACTAAAGAAACAATTTTTCATTATGTAAGCAGGTCTAATAAGTTTCACGTTTTAACCATATATTTTGCTACCATAGTTGCCCTTTGAGGGACTTACATCAAGCTTATTCGTTTAATTCTACACGAGTTGTTATTGGATAGCATAAAAAAAATACTTTTAATCTTAAGATAGACACTCTCTTTTAATCTGGAGATTTGCCAATTACAAGATTTTTTAAAGACCAGTTTAAAGTTTGTATGCAAAACTTGAACATTATAAATGTATTGACACTAATTCTTCGCTTCGGACTTAATGCGTTACCTAGTTTTACAAATCATTTATTTTTTATAAAATAGGTTAAATATACAATTATTAAAAACAGCAAAAATTTGGTAATTTTTAATTTATCGAGAAAAAAAATATATATATTACAGAAAACAACATTTATTCTATTATACGAAATTTGTTAATAGTTAGAATTCTTACACAATAATAAATAAGTAAAGCTATAAAGGGTATCGTATGACTATCATTTTAGGTCACGCCTGTCCATTATTTTGATCATCGTGTTTAAGCCAGTGGCATTAAATTTTCAGAAAAAATTTAATCATGATTTCTGAGTTGAGTTTTACTTCAATATTATAATGATACACTCACTTTGATTTGATTGGTTCACTTATTTTCGGCAAACAACAAGCAAGAAAATTCCTCGATATGTCAACTTTGGAATTCATATGAAGGGTAAATACGCTAGAATTTATTCCCACCACACGAAATGAGATACAGTTTTGAATAAGAATAACCCAACATCTTCGTTCAACTTGTAAAATAGCTAAACTGATTCGCCGTTGGCTTTGTTCATGCAAACTTTGCGAAAGGCCAATTAAGTTACCGTATATTTTAATAAGTTTTCACTGCAGCCAGTTCGGTTGAATACATTGAGAATAAACAGCTTCAACTTTGGGGGCAACTCTTAATTAGTAACAATAGTTGTTTAGTAACGAGAATGTTTGAAAAAATATTGCCAGTATTGAAACATGAGAAACATGGGTATCGTTAAAAGTGAAAAAATAAGAATCAATTCTTTTTATGAACCAACTGTTATAATAATATAAATTTAGTTGTAACTATGATAGAGAAGCCGTAAATAAAGTGTACTTTATTTCCTTGTACTTATATTTCAATCCAACAGAGTAATTGCGAATTCGAATCTCAAGTTTTTGATAGATACTAAAAGACCTTCGGATATATACATTAAAGCAAACATAAAATGTACATAGGTCTTTCATTCCTCACTTCTCGAGATTATGCCAAATATTTTTATGAATTACTGTAAAGGAAATCTTACTTGGATCTTCTCACACTTTTACCAGCAATAGTGGTGTCTTAAACCACTCTTATTAACTTGAGTTAACTTGGTGCCGTACTTCTACAATTAAGTTATTTGAAAAAGAGATAAGAGCAGCTGTGTGCGCGAATGAACAAAGTTAGAAACAAGTTGAAACTTTGTATTGGAATTCTCGCTAGAAATGTTGGTTACAATTCCGCTATTTTTACACACTGAGTGCTATGTGTTAAGTCGAAATATTTATCATTTATTTTAACTTTTATTGTTGATATGTATAATGGACCGAAGATTAAAAGATATTGAAGATAAAATGAATCAAAAAAAAATTTAAAAGGTACTAGTAATCGGTGCTAAAATTTTTTCGGAAAACAAATCTCAGACGTTAGTTCTATTCAAGAAATATCTGTTGAGTTTTATCAATTCTGTTACACACAATGTTTTGATAAAAATAACCCGATGGTATTTCCGAAGAGGCAAACATTTTCCCCCCTAATGTTGTTTGAAACCATTTTAACATCGTAAAATTTAACTGTTAAAATCAAAAATAATATATTGTTTAAAATTTGAAATTTTTATAGTTTTTAATAACATTCATGGTACGTATGAAAGAAGTAAGAAGAGGTCATGGCTCTTGTATAATCCTTCATTGAAGATAACAATAATGTTGCTTTAATGGTACCTAGAGCGACGATATTGTTTACTACAATGGGGACAGCAAGCTACGAAATTTAAAAATATAGTATTGGAGTTTGATGAAGGTAAATAAATACTTTTTTCCTATAAGATAAATACATTTCTTTCTTTAACGGTTCTTAATGTGTCCAAAATATATTAAATAGTTCACTGATAATTATTACATCGGTATTTTGTATAGTTGTAGTTTCAAATAATCCAAACTTTGAGTCAGGACTTAGATAAATCAAAAGTAACACGATGAGACTAAATAATATATGCTTTAAAAATTGGGGGTACTACCATTTATAAAATTAAATTCCTAGGAGTCTTGAATAATGTAAGAGGCAGATGTTCCGTAATGCAGATAAACAATGCACCGGTGTATTGTTTCATTTTACAATAGAAATTCTGGAATAAAAATAAACTCAATTTAACCAGTGTTTGAGCTTTCAAACACTATTCTTTCAATTTGCACTTTTCTCATTGTTCTTTAATAACAGTTATTGTACATTTTAACAATAGCTAATTGTTTGCTTTAATAAACAGCGTTAAGATTTTTCTTATTCTCAACTATTTCAAAGATTTCAGATTAAAAGAATATTTTAGCTTTATCATAAAGACAGCTCACAAAAAAGTTTAAACTTTTCCTTATGCATATATATGGATACCATTATTAATAATGCATTAATAAGTCCAACTTGTTTTATTGTTCAGTGGGTTAACCCCTATCATCAACTTTACATGATGTTAAGTGCAAATGATACCATAGATAGTAATGCGCGCCGCCATTGTTACATTAGCACTCACATATATGACTGATGGAACACAGCAATGTTGTTATTACAGCATGGGTCATCTAGCCTGGCGCGTTGAAAAACACCCACCCACCATTCAGACTTTTGATACCTCTGTGTTACAAGACAAATAGTGAATCATTGCACCGTATAGGCAGTTAGCTTCATCGTGTGTTTTAAAGGAAGGTTTATATTAATATTATAATGGTAGGTTATAAAATAATATATCATAAGTCTGATTTTAATGTAATGTTTGATCAAATATTTGAGCAACACGTCTATTTATGTACATACTTTGCTTTCACACCCTTATTGGGTTGCGTAGGGCTTTTAAGTGTTTATGTCATGTCAATGTCTTAAAACTCACAACAATATAATATCATGTAACGTTATAATAAGCGTGTCGAAGTTTTATCATTTCTTTTAACTATTTGCGTGGAAGAAGGGGTGGCAATATGTTCGGATTATTTTTGAAAATGAAATTTCATTCTTTTTAATGTGATAACACCAAAAAATACACCGCCCGCACTCCTATTGTAAAGAAGAATCACTGTTGCTGTTTATGCAAAAAATAACGCGGTAAGTGCGAATTACCATCAAATAAGAAGTTAAAATATTAAAAACAATTCCACCTTTTATAAACTTTAAACTGGTTCACTACCCAGCTGGCATTATTGGAAAAAAATATATTATTTCAAGGAAATAATGTAAGTGTCTGAAGAGAAATATCGTTAAAATACTGCTGATCCGTGAGAAAAAGGATGATAGCATAATTTCAAGAATCCATGCGTTGGCACGATCCATTCAATGAAAAATATTGAATGAGAATCTTCTTCCGCGATGTAAAGTCTGCTTAAAATGTTATTATTTCAGAAAAAGTTGCAACTGTTGTTCGTTTAAAGCATAACTTTCTTTAACTCTTACTTACGTGTCTATTTCTTGACTTTTATGAATCGAACATAAAAATTAAAAAGCATTATTAATACCTGGTGACAATATACAAGTTTAGTTGAAATAGGCAAATAGTTTTTTTTTTTATAATAGTAAATCATTATGTACATATACACAAATAAATACGCATTTTCTACTTGTGCTAAACAAACCAACTGTGAAGTCACATTAATCTTATAAAATGAATTGTTTATTTGTATGCAATAATTAAATATAAAGTCTACATTGTTATTACGTATTTAAAATCAATAATTTTTTGTTAGATTATGTTTCATTATTATGTAGACATCGTAAATATCTGAATAACTTCACTCAATCGATATTCAGTAATAAATTGAATAACATTTTATCGACAGTTCTCAAATTTGATAAAGTATATGTGAGTCACGTTGAAAAATGTTACAAGACATTTATGACGTGCATCGTATCTCGCAACGTGTTTAAAAATTAGATTTCATTTTTAACCACCAAAAGAAAAGAAGACAGAACACGTCTGGCTCTCACATGTGTGAACACAGCAATGCTCTTATGGCGGCAAATTGACATTGAGCGTGGTAGTTAGTCAGGCGAGTTTATAAAACTCAACCACCATGGAGGCTCCACTACTGTGGCCCAAGAATCGAACCCGGGACCTCCGCGTTACAAGACAAGCGGCTATATCAATGCGCCACGGAGGCAGTAAAAATGTCTGTGAGTGGTTTGTTATACAATAACCAACTTTATAAATTTTAGATTAAATAATAACTTTTATATAACCCATATAAATTTAAATGAAATAATGAGGATTATAAATGGTTCAAAATCTATATGGGTAAAATAATAACAAAATTGAAAGGAAATTGTCCAATGAACGATACGCTTCTTGTCTACGATAATAGTGCGGCATTGAATATGAGTAAGAACATGTAATAAGAGCGGCAAAGTAATATGAAAAAAAAAAACAGTGTTGTAGTGTGAAGGCAAAGCACTCACCTGCGGAAAAAACTGGATCCTATACTTCAACATGAACAGCGAGTTGTTTATCAGGCGATAGAGGAAAGACGAGTTCAGCTGAATTCTCTAAGCGGAGCAGGATGTGGGTGCGTTTAAAAATGCGATTTACATAGAGTGAAATATGTGTAAATAAATATGATATATCGAGGTTGCACAGGTGCAAAACAATTAAAAATGTTGCTCAAAGGTTTCATTGTCTTTAAAACTCATCGCGTTTAAAAGTAATGTTATATACACAAACCGATTACCCGCAAACACTATCTTTGGAATTAGAGTGTATGTGATATAAGAACATCACAGTCTTTTATTCAATGTATTGCTCACTGTGTAACTTTCCTAGCTCCATTTGCTCGCATCAACTACTAAATATTCCTTACATCCCCTGCAGACGTAATCCTGACATGCAATCTCCGGAGCTATCAATCAAGAGCTTGGTATGAAGATGAGTTATGGAGGCACAGACATTTGAATGTAATATAATATTATGCTTACCGTTTACCTTGCTTTGGACATTATTTTACTAACATTTGTTTTTAATTAAATACATTTTTAAGGAATTATATCAATGCTATAAATTTACTTTAGAAAATAATGTACAGAAAATTATCTTCTTTAATTATTTGTGAGATATTTTTCATTAGTATACAAGTAGAAAACTTAACACATATTAGGTATTTCCTGGACTGTAACATTTGAATTTTTTAATATTTACAACACGAAGTTTGGAATATATACCGAAGAATTTACTGTTCGTAGAAAAAAAATTATGTAAATCGTAATAAGACATGGCAAATTAAAAGAAAAAGTGTACTTAGATTGCTTTAAAAGTTGTTTAGTAGTTAATTTATTGGATCGTACCGTCAATAAAAATTCCCTGCAGTTTCGGAATAAACGCTGCAAGTTAAATATTTAACGATGTGTTATTTATCTTAGAAATTATCTTTCTCGATAATTATAATTGACAAGGACAATTTCAAGATTGACGTATAATGTCTGAACTACTAATACCATTTAGCAGAAGCCAAGTAATATTTTAAATATTTTGACCTAATACTATTCATTGATTAAAATATAACTTCGCTAAGAATTTACAAAGTGTCCTTTTTGTCTTGTTTACTAAATGCGTAAATGAATTATCATTATTAAAATTAAACTTGTACTACAAATACTAGGTATTAGAATCGGATTCGTACTACGTAAACACTGCCAACATCATGGCACAAGTGGCTACTGTGTAGTAATAAATTAATGACTTCGTAAAAAGATTCACCTTTTTCCAAATTACAAGGTAAATTAAAAATGAGCGGATTTTTTCCAGTGTTAATTGACTCTTAAATTTTTTTCGAGGTTAAAATTTTAATTAGTCTGTAACTCTTAAATGAATTGCGATTGCCTTTGCCTAACTACGAAGAAACAAAAAAAATTCTAATTTACGATGCCTCTAAAGTTTAATGACTTCAATTTAACAAACTCCTTAAATTTTGATTATCTTCCCGAAAACAATCAAATTTCTTGACTTATCAAGTACTATCGATTAAAGTTGTTTGTTACAACTATCTGCCGTTACTAGACTCCAAATAGCTGTCGCAATATCTAAAAATTAATTTAAACTTAAAATGTTTACAAAAAATGTAACAAACAATTAATAATTCTTTTTATAACATTTACATTTTTATAAAAATTTATACGCTTGATATGTTTTTACTACGGCGATTGTGTTTGTAAGTCGTTAGTCTTAGCAAAATTAAAACAGATGGATACCGTTACAGGATCTTATCTTCTGGCATGCCAAGAAAATCTTAGAGTACTTGTAAAAATATACTATGGTAAAAGTTTGTATTTTTCACGGTATCATAACATATTTTTTTATTTTATTTCAGTGAGTACATGGGGCACACAAAAAAATTTGCACTTCTAGCTAATCGGAACTATTTGGATTTTGAATGTTATATTTTTTGAAACCTTGGAACCTTCTTAGTAATAAAAAAAAATTGTCGGGAAATCATTTGTCAATTGTTTTTTATCACATATTAAAGTTGTACGTACGCAACAAAAATGGAATTAAGAGACTTTAAAACGATGATTTTTTATGATTTTAAAAGTTCTCTCTCTCCGCAAGACTACTGCTCGTCTTCAAAATGCTTTTGTGAGAGAAGCACTTTGTTTGAGCACCGTGAGGCGATGGTATGCTGAATTTGAGAGAGGCCGAGTTTCTATACATGACGAATTTCTTCAACTGCAATTCAATGAAAATAATGTGGCCACTGTTAAGCGGCTAATTGAAGAAAACTCGCGGATTACCTATGAGACAATTCGATGACTATTGGGGATTAGTATGAGTCAAATTCAGAAAATTTTAGACTAAGAATTGAGATTCCGGAAACTTTGTTGTCCTTGGGTCCCTCATGAACTGACAGCGGAGCAGAAGCGGACTCGCGTGGAAGGGTGCTCACAGATGCTACTGAAGTATGACAACGGACATTCTAATGCTGTTTATGACATTGTAATAGGAGACGAAACGTGGATTTATTGTTTTGAACCCGAAAAAAAACAGCAGTCTTGTGAAGGGGTGTTTGAAAATGAGAACAGGCCAACAAAAGTGAGTCAGGAGGACATTGGTAAAAAATTGATCGCGTTTTTTTCTCAGCTACGGGTCTTATCTGTACAATTCCACGGGAAAATTAAAAGAGTGTTAATGCCGAGTGGTATTCAACCATTTGCTTACCCAGGGTGTTAGAAAAGTTTCGCGAAAGACGACCTACAAGCCGCATTCTCCTACATCATGACAACGCTTCTTCACAGACGGCCAACAAAACAAAGTTATTTTTAGCTTCCGAAAAAGTACAACTCGTAACCACTCCTACGCATAGCCCCGACCTAGCACCCTGTGATTTCTGTATTTTCTCCAAAACTAAAGATTTGATGATAGGTTTCACTTTTACCAACTCCGAAGAGGCAGTGATAGCGTTCAATCAGCACGTAGAAAACATGCCTTCAGATCTGTGGTCCTTCTGTTTTTAATAATGGTTCTATCGCATGAAAAAATGTTTAAAATGTTAAGGAGAGTATTTTAAAAAACAATAAACATAATATTTAGGTTATAACATGTTGTTTTTTTAAGATACGCAAATCTTATAGTGTACCTACGTATTATACATTTTGTATCACATGCGAAGTATATGCCCATCGCATAAGATTGCTGTGCAAAATTTTGGACCATATGTTCACTAAATAAGCTTTTTTTTATTTAACTTAAAATTTAGTTCATTTATCAATCTCAGATTCGCATAGCTATTTATTTCTCTACATAATGATTGACTGTTCATGAAAGCTTTACTAAAAACTAAATGTATGCACTTACTTGAAGCAAATATCTGAACACAAGTACATCTTCGATCTGATCCGAACCTATTTAAAAACATTAGCGATTAACTAATCTATAACAAAGGCAAAATATTTAAATTACTATCTCTTCGTCAAACGTTTAACATGTTAAAGTTTATTGAAGTAAATCATTGGTGTTATTATAATTAAGATAAAAGCCTTAATGGCCCGTTATAGATAGTTTCTTATGATTAAGAAGCGCTTATAAGTTCAAAGACTATATAACATTAACCGACGCTAATTTTAATAATTTTGGAGCGGCTTACTGCATACGATCGTCATAAAAAAATTATCCTAATTACTAAACATAACCTATTTAGTTAGCAGAATAAGAGATATTTACTTTGGAATACTTACATCTGTTTTCATTAAAAAATCACCGTTTTTAACAAGAAATTAAATAAATACAATCTTGTTATTATAATAAGACATTATTAACAAGTACAAATTAAAATTACCATTTTCCCACCGTTAAGGTTTCGTCCTTTTTGAGTTTTATCAGAACTACAATCAAATATTTTGTGTTCAATACAAAAGAGTTCGAAATCGCATAAATTTAATATAAATTAACAAACTGAAAATCAACCTTTCGTTTGAATTTGAACGAATCCTTTTTTATTATCTGAAAAAAAAATTGTTTCACTATGTACATAATGATGCATGGTGATATTTTAAAAGAAACCAAAAAAATCGTTATTTTGTAGCCGGTATAATTCGGTAACTTATGGGAACGTAATTGAAATATATTACGTGTATATTAAATATTTACGTATAGATTATTATTTTTATTACAGCAAAAATGACAAAAACGATAAATTGATCTGAATCTACTTCTTTAAAATCTTTAGTAAAATAGTAAGGTATCTAATACTAGAATGTAATATGTATATCATACAAACGTGCATTAATGTTACGACAATACGCAGCCAATTGAACTGTTTATCATACGAGTTCATTTTAAGTGTGTTCTTTATTGCGTGCCGAGCAACTGATTTTATTCGTATCTTGAAATTCACTTGTGCATGGGCGAGTAATTTTGATCGCAATGTAAGAACTGCATATTGCTTGCTTTCTCTTATCGTACCTGTACTTCTGTTCGAATAATGATATGTATAAATCATCATGTACGTCGTACAAGGTTTTTAAGTTTTTAATAGCAATGTTTTATATTTAACCTTTTTAGTAGAGATATCTTTTAATATATGCTATCGTAAAATACCCCACTGAAACCCTCATCCGTTTAGCTTGCTGCCCCAGATCGTTTACCTAATCGTTTCCTGCATTACCTGGTGCTAAACTGTTTTATATTATCTGCATAATCGTAGCATCTAAAAAATAACATTTTGTAAATATTGACATTTTTTCTGATAAAATTATACTTTTTTCATTATCAATTCTTGTATTGTAATTTTTATAGTATCTTTGCACTTTCTTTCAGATGAATACAGTTTTTTTTCTTCCTCCTATGCAATCGTCTAAAACTTGACCACTATTTCTCACGATGTTAAGTGATATGTAGTTGATAATACAGTGATTGTTAAATATCAATAATAGATTCCACCACGATACAATACACATTTAGATTATATATAAGAAAATATATCTATAATCATAGGCACGTTTCTCTGTTTTATCGTTTTAATTAGAAAGGCGTGCAATGCAACAATTAGCTTCCATAGGATATCTTTAACATCATTAGAAGCTTAGACATTAATTATTACTATTATGGCAGGCTTCGGAATAATATTGCTTTTAAATAGCTGAACAATTTCCTTATTCTCAAACGAAATTCGATGATACCTCCAATTACGAAACCGGTAATTTATGATAAAAATTTTGGATAACAATACCTTTGTAATTGATATCTTCCATTTTATTAACATTAATAATTATAGTGAACTGAAAATTACTTGTTTTGATCTTATTTATGACATTTTAAGAAAAAAATATTTACAAAAGTGTTGTCGTACTTTGAATAAATTAATAAATAAATAAAAAATAATTAAATTAGAATAAAAATTACTTCCAATTTATCTTTATTACTATAATTTTTTGTGGACATGGTATTAACCTAAAAATAAAAACAGATAATACAGTTTTTTCTTTAAGTATGAATTCTTTTAATTCGGACGCAAATAAAGAATTTATATACTCTTTCACGCGTTTTTCATTTGCTAGCATTACAGTTAATAAACAGTATATATTCAAATAATTACGACTGTGCCCATAATTCATGTTTACTTTTTAATATTTCCCAAAAAAAAATATAAGGATTTATTATCTCTTTAAAGACGGTCGAAATATTTTCTTAATAATCAGGGATGATGTTCTAGACTACTAGACACAGCAATCTAAATATACATAGTACATATAACAATGTTTTTTGAGATTTCACAATTGTAAAATAATAGTTGTAACTTTATATAGTTCATTTTACGGTCCAACAATTTTTTTTTTAACCAGAGCGTTGACGTCCGTTGTTTAATAAAGGCCGTGTGTCCAATAAAATGTCACAGCGACGTTTGCCTAGTTATCTGACAGAATTAAAAGGACTTGTTTTTTTTTATCGGAAAAGGAGGGGAGATTACTAATAATACTCAATCTTATGAGACAAGGTCAGGGTTATATAGAATATTTATCCACTAAAATCCCATCGTTGATCGTCCACAGCTTCGGAGAAGGCGCGGGATCTTTATTCGCAGGCCGCAGCAGATTTAAAAACCAACCATCCGTTACTTATGTGTTAACTAACACTTTAGCTGTAACTTTACAAGAATAATAATGCAATAATATTAGATAATTCTGTATCTTTAAAAATGACAATACCCTTATTGAATTGTATTGTGTATTGCGGAGGACTACAGAAACATGCAATCGACGAAATTAAAATACATTCGGATTCGATAGATAATATATCTTTAAATATTTTCTCTTTGTTAGGTATATAAGTACTACTAAACTCAGTCTCTTTGGTGATAGCACAAAATTAGATAAAATATTTATTTTTACTCACGGCGCTTTTGACTAGTTCTGAAATTAAATTCAAAACATCGCAGGCGTTTAATTTTTTTCTTAATATTTTATAACACTTTCCTATGTAATGTATAGGGATTTAAGACATTTATTAATAAAAAATAACATATATTTCGGTTAAAAATGTCGATAAAAATATATACATGTATGTATGCCTACTCGTTTTATATACGTTATAAAAATTGCATAAATAGGTTTCAAATCAAATAGAAAAAATGATAGTTGTAACTATTTATAAGCAAATCTACGTATTTAATAACAAATTATTAATTTTTACTAATTGTTATATTTTTCACCATCGTTTTATGAAATTTAACTTAATATTATATGCTATAGTTATATATACACTGCCGGCCAAAAGTTTGAGACCACCTTGAAAAAATTACTATATTGAATAAAACTCCAAAAGTTAGTGCTC
>DWQX01002063.1:0-23677 GCA_018245475.1 Pharmacophagus antenor
ACAATAATTAATTAATTCAATTTGAAGTTATAGTGGTTTTCAAATAGGTGAAAAAATGGGGGCGCTAAAAAAATATTTATTCTCAAAGTGGGCAGTAGACAAAAAAAGTTTGGGAACCACTGCAGTAGTCGAATGAACATATGTACTAGGTCACTCGGAAAGTATTGCTAAAAAAAGTTTTTATGTATGTGAAACAGACCAGTTATAATTTATTTAAAAATATGATTACTTATAAGAAAAATAGAAACGTTACAAATTCCAAACTTCCCTCCACATTTTTTGCAAGCTAATTAAATTATCGTGTCTTATTGAAATATGTATTTGCGTCGATATCATTTACGCGCTATCATTTTTTGCATCTTTAAGTCTTGCCTAAAACCGGACAAATCGTAAGATAGACTTCAAATGGCATCCATGGATGAATGCTCTTCTAAGGCAACCGTGGTACCATTGGTATAATGAATTTAAGCGCAGTCGACTAACTTTGGCGGATGAAGAAAGAAGTGGTCGCTCTTTGACAGTTGTTACGGATGAAGACGTGTTAGTGGATCAAAAAGCCTTCGCAGAATTCTATATGTGCACTTCGGGTGCGGAGGATAGTTTTACGCTGGGTACTGCACAATCCCACCGATGTTCAGAAGCAGGCAATGGTAGAATGGGGTCATGATATGATAGACAAATTGAAGCAGGCTCTTCTCGGCATGTTTACAACATCGTTATAGGTCCTGGAATTATCAATACGATCCAGAAACGAAGCCAGTCGACGGTTAACCCAAACCGTCGACTGTTTCAAAAACGAATCAACGCCTACCAAAGTAGAGCGACCTAAAAGCGGGGGGGGAGATTTTAATGGCGAGCTTTTTCAATTTGATTGGCTACTTGGTGTCAATTCCTTTACGAAACCAAATAAATATTAATTCCGAATGGTATACTAGCAACCGCTTGGCAGAAGTTTTCTCTGTTGTGAGTAACGGGCGACCAAACACAGGGCTTCACCACGACAATGAGCCTGCCCACACCGCAATCAAAACGAGGGACTTCCAAGACAGCACACCGGTCAAACTCCTGGGTCACCCTCCCTTACAAGCCTGACCTAGCACCGTGTGACTTCTTCTTATTCCCTAAAATAAAAATCAGCTCAAAGGGCCGTTTCAAAAATTTTCGTGACCGGATGATTCGCACGCAGCGTTCGAGTAGGCTGTAAACGAGGTGTTTACGGCGGACTGGAAATAGTATTTCAAAAAATTTTGTATAGAGTGTGGTGGAAATTACTTTGAAAATATGTAATAAAATATATTTACTCATAGAACATTTTTTTTAGGGTTACTAAACTTTTTGAATGTCCCACGTATTGTATGCTAACATTGCAGTATTTACATGTAGGGCTCGGGCATAAGTGTTATCATCTATTTAAAAACGCAAATATTCTTTTAGAGTAGAATGACTTCCTTTTAACGCACCGCAAGATTGTAGATGATATGCTCAAGAAAAGTTAGTATCCTGATCTGTTATAATATATTTTAGAATTCCTAAACAATCAAGACGTTGACTAGTTTTTTGAGCGGAAAAAGATAACATTGGATAAGATTTTGTTAGGTTGTCTTGGAGTGTTAAAATAATTTTTTACTTGACGATTCTGGTTTCAGGAAGAGTAACCTACAAGATCTAAAAAAAGTTTCTCGTTCGGTTTAGTGACAGTCGAGGTATATAATCATAGGTTTGTTAGTGTGACACGTAGAATTGTTAACTTTATAAGAGTTGCAGTTTTTTTATATCTTGACGCATGTTTTTTCATCAAAACAAAGATTATATTATATCATACATATGAGCAGTAACTGGATGTGCAAGTGAGCGAGAGAGAGTCATGATTGTAAGAGTATAACAACGACTTCAATCAGAGCGGGGAATAACATATTATTATGATATACGTGGAATTTTTTTTCCGTGTTGTGAAAAATAAAACTTAAAATATTTTATATTTTATTAAATGGACATTAGATAAAGCAAACTCTTTTTTTTTTTCAAATTACCATATAGTGATCATGTCTCGATAGTCTCTAAGCATATTAAAAATATTTTTATATGACATTTCATAATGATGCTCGCGTAGTAATAAATGTGAACATACGAGGCTTTCATTCGAAGTACTTTAGAATATAAATAATTTGAGCTCTACATTTCGTATATATTGTCAGTTCCATCAAATTTCGATAATTGTAAAATTTCAGTGTAATATGGGATGGAGTCGTCCAAATCTAAAGCAGATGATCAAGTTATCATTTTACATTTAGCTTTAAGTAATAATTCGTTGTATTCTTGTATAAAAGTGTCGTAAGATGTGTTTGGTTGTTGACTTACGAGTATTTGTAAATATTTTTCATATGTTTCTGAAATAGAAGGAACAGTCGGTGAGAATCTTGTTGGGAGATAAAATATCAGTGTAACAATTTGTTTTTCCCTTTTTATAATAATTTCGTAGACTAACGGATTAGTCTGAAACTAGGATCTTTGCAATTAAACAACTATTGTAATGGTTTATGGTCTATTATTGCTTAAAACTTGCAGCCGTATAAATAGGGTCGAAAGGTTTTTGTGCCGAACATAATGGCGATACATTCTTTTTCTGTTGCAGAATAATTTTTTAATGTTTCTAAAGCTATTAATTGCGAATTTAACCACACAAATTTAGTCCTTTTCTAAAAGGTTTGTCTATGAATTAGTTATATGGTTAAAAATTCTATAAACAGACGATAATTACCAAGAAATCCTAAAAACTACTTAATATCACGAATATTTTTGAGAACTGCATATTTTTTAACACTTTCGATTTTCCTAGGATCAGGTTTCACTCCTTGGTCGGAGATTACGCGGCCTAAGTGTTGTACTTCACTAAATAAAAACTCACTTGTATTTGGTTGCAATTTTCAAGTCATGTTACCATAATTTATCGTATATTGAACGTAACTTTGTTAAATTTGACAGTACATCATGGCCGAAAGCTACAGTTATCTAAATAGGTGAAACAATGTATACCTTGAAATCCTGATAATACAATATTCATGAGTCTTTGGTAGATAGAAAGTGAATTTTTGAAACCGCAAGCCATCCTATTAAATTGGTAACGTTCAGGTTGTCCAGAGACACCCGGAATGCTGAAGGCAGTTTTTTCGGCGTAAGATTTTTTTGCACAGACTTGATGAAAGCATGATAATAAAATTAAGGTTGGACAATATTTAATGTGGTCCTATTGATCTAGTAGTTCAATTATATTGGGTATGGAATAAGCATCTCCTACAGTCATTTCGTTATGCTTTCGATAATCTAAGACTATGTGCCATTTAGGTTTTCCCAAGGCGTCACGTTTTTTGGGCACTCCCCATATGGGAGCTGACCAAGTATTAACAGACGGCTTATTTTACCTTGATCTAACAAGTTTTTATTGGCTTCATAACTTCTTTTAGTATGAATTTAAGTTTGACGTGGTTGGTGGATTTCGAGTTCCAATTTTTTTAGTAGCGTTTAGTTGGTCTTCTTTCAGGAAGTACACATCATTAAACTCAGAGCATAACTTACGAAGACTCGACTCCTCTTCTGTATTTAGGTGGTCGTGGTTACATCTTAAAACAGCTTGAACTTGTTTGTCACGACTTAAATCAGATAGAACATTTATGAAAAAGGAGAATGTTTGTGACACACAACTATTAATTTTCGGTTATTGAATGATCATGTTCTAAAATAAATTAGACCAATTCTAGAAGTAACTTGATATTATTTAGAAATACTTTATTATATGAAGTATTTATAACAAAAATTAATTATGTTGTTTAACTTGTGTAAGACATTTGGAAAAGTAAAGACAAGGATTCCTTCATTCTTCATTTTGTTACTAAATTTAACCTTTACTTTAATTCCGAATTTGTAACCGATTGTTCGATCATAATTTCACTACGAATTTGTATTACATAAATTAGTTCACTTTTTAACACGAAATATAATCCTGGATTACCTAATTACCTGCATCTTAGATTTGTATACGATATTGAAGCATTGTGAGTTGATAAGAATTTAGCTTAATTTCGTCATACTCGAGGTAAACATTGTTAACGACAAGGAAATGAAAAAGGGAATTTTTTTCTTCCTTGTGTGAGATTGATAAATCAAAATGGCCTTCCAGTGTCTGTCTATGAACCAATATCGTTTATTCCTTTAAATTTTACTGCGATTTTATCGAGACTAGGACATTTTTGCGAGCTAGAATTTTTAACAAAACATATAGAACTTCCTGCATCTATTAAAAATTTTAAAGGATTATCTAAGTGAGACTAGGATTTCGATAAATGGTAATCATGTTTTTTTGATTTGAGATATCTTAAATCATTAGACAGTCTTCAGGAATACCATGAAATTCAATCGAAGTCTTCTTGTGCTCTAGAAATAGCAGAATCAGTGGAAATAGTCGTTTGTATCATTTTATTTGAAATTGATTTTTTCTCATTGTCAATGGGACATTTATCCGAAATAAAAAGCAATGAGTCATTTTTACCGTAATAAATAGGCTTGCGAGCCGAAATAGAAGGAAGCGGTTTGAGTCAGTGGATCTTTAAACAGAAGATTTAGTATTTTTGGAACTTGTATATAAAGTACCTTTTGTTTAGGGATTTATACAGGCACGTGCACACGAACCGAAGGTTTAATTTTTCGAATCTCTACATCGCACTATGTTACTAACACTCCCTGTGTTTAAGCCCATAGCAAATGTGAATAGTGCTAAATCTTCCATCATTGATCGATTCGATCTGCTAACTCCTTCTTTTGGGAGTCCGAATTATTTATCTCCACTTGGAGAGCTCAAGATGTCTTAACTTTCAATACAGACCGTTTTGCTGTTTCGTTAAGTTGTTGTTTGCATTATTGTAATTTTAAAATAAATGATTATGTTTTCTCTCCTCAAAATGTTGTCTTAAAAATTCCACTAACGCATTAAATTTGTAATTTTCGACAAACTACTATTGGACAAACTACTACTAAACTACTTGAGTAAGCAGTTTGCATCTTTTTCCTTAATTTAGAAAATATACATTTTAATAATAGTTCTTTTTTTAGACCAGGATGCCAAATCAAGTGCAGTGTTGCAATTAGTTAAATATGCTGGCACGTCTCATTTCGTACAATATTTATTAATAAAATTGCTAATGACTTTAATAGAGAATAATTCGGATAACTTACACATATACATCACTTTCAAGAGACATTGTAATAAAATTTTTGAGTATAGAATGTTAAGTCTTGCGAAAATTATGTATAGGGTAATAAGATTTATCAAATAATTTTACACACAATACGAACAGGAACTGGAACAGTATTGAATCTTCTCTTTAGATTCGGTGATACAATGATTTATGATTAGTCCTTCTTTTATTATCGACACTATTCAGAGCCAGGAAACAGTGATAAAAACAGAAAAGTGATAGGGACAGTACATGCAAATGAGCTCGAATCCATCAGAGAAAATAGAATTGTGTTAGAGGGTGTGGAGGTCGACAAGTATCTTTACAGTGAATTAGTAGTGATAGTCACACGCGCATCACGCATCAAAACCCACAGATATTTTACTTTCGGCTCCACTGTTACAGGATGTTATTATAAAGTGTTTTTAAAAAAATAATTTTATTAAACTTAACTTAATTAATGTAATGACAAAAATTATGTGTATCCACCTCCAAATCTAACTAGGAACTGCTAAAACAGAGATTTCTGCAATGCCTAACTGTGTCGTATTACATGACGCAATAAAAATTAGAAACAAGTAAATAAGTAAAGACAGCTAGGCATTTTAATTTTACGTTAGTTGCTATGTGAGCTATATTATAACAGTACACTCTCTGACACTCACACTTTCTTATTTCTTAATATATATTGTCTATATACAATGTACGATGCACGTCCATTTCAATTATCTTGTTAATGTTGCATAGACTCTCTACACGACAGGGGTTAATAAAAATCATTCATCTTTTTATTGAAACAATAGAGATAATATTCTGTAGATTAAGCTTCGTAATAGCTTAGCTTGGGGCACGAGGTTACGAACTATATCTAGAATATCAGACTCCTCCAATATATTAGGGGAACTATACAATCTTTTCTCTCCTTACTTTACAATACAACAGCTTTTCATTGTAATCGATACGATTACGATGTAATCGATAAGTATTTGCAAATACAGAGCACAATGAAATCTTTATCTACAGATTTGAAGATAACGAACATAAATTTTCTTTTTTTAACTCGTTGTAAAATCTTATAAACTTTCACGGTAGATTTTAAATTATTTTTTTGAGAATTTTGCATGATTGACATTTGACTATATGGTCAGATTTACAGTGTTAATTAAGGAAAAATTACCTTGACTTCGACACTGGTGCCATAAAAATTAAAAAAGAAAAACATCTAGTGTAGAAAAATAAGGAAGATTAATTTTGCAATTGACTATACAATAATTTCAATACGACTTGTGCTGTTTTTTCAATACCTGGAAATTGTTGAATCAATGCTATGACTTTAGTAGTGACGCAGAAACCGAAAAAGCATTATCACAGTTATACTTTTAAACCGAAAACCTTTCACTGCTGTTTCCATCATTTAAAGTCACATAAAGATTGCCAGAGCACCAACAAGGTTAAAAGCGTCCGCGAAATAAATACCATGACTATGGTCTATAACATTTGTACATTTTATGTACAATTTTGCTTTTCGTAAAATCGTTAGTGTATCCAAGTGTAGACACATATACATAATGAAAATTTTGAATTCCAATTAGCATTTAACCTAGTTTTTGCGAATGGGTCGAGCAACTCATTATACTTAGTAAGATTTATGACTCCTAATTATTTATTTTTCATCCGGGCCAGTTCAACCCTTGACCTGATATGCTGCTGTGTTTTTTTTATGAAATGTTCAAAATATAAATCTTTGTACATATGTATGCTTTTCTTGTCTGTTGAATGTATCTTCATCGTGTTTGTTTCTTTAATCATTATATCTGTACAGAGTAAAGGTTTCGCTCATAATTAACCCTTATGTATGTGGCTTAGAGATCGAACCTATGACCTTCGCGTTAAGTAAGCGGTAAACCAATACCCCACAGAGGCAGTTATTATAATTAAATCGTATTCTATATGACTCATAAATTTATTCTGCATTATAATCAATAACAAAACCGCCAATTAAAAAACAATACAATGAATACCGTTTTTTAATGCGTTAATTTCAAATTAATAAATTTTAATAAATTTTACTCGGAACCTTTTCTAATACTGGCTGAATATTATTTCCGGAAACCACTGCTATTGGGTTACATTTATAGGAAATTGGAATTTCGTAACATGACTTGCACCGATTCAACGTAGCTGAGTTTTTGGTTTAAACTTGCTTTATTCCTGCTATTTTATTAATGAAATAAAATCTACTTTTTTACAAAATGATCTTATATTTATCTATATAAATAACGCTACACCTGCGGTCTTTGATGCTACTTACACTGGTTAAATTTGTCAAATGACTATAATGAAAAACATTTCTTTCGATATACTATTGTTTATTTAATCTACAAGTTGCATTTCATTTCACAACATTGGTACATAGCAATAGCTAACTTTAGTAATATCTTATGCCATAAAGCGATACACAGATACGCCTTGTACAGAATTGAGAAATCAATTCTGTACAAGGCGCGAAAACCTTGTATCGTAAAGATTGTTCTATAGTATTGTTTGTTATTTACGTACTTTGAGCCACGCGTGTCCGTATAGTATTTCTCAAATTCAAGGATAGCATAATGCTCTTTACTGTCAAACAATAGACACTATTTTGGTGGTTACCACGTGACCGCGCCGTACACCACCCATTGTTTGTTGAAGAGAACATTTAAAATACTTAAACACTCCGCAACGTTATTGCTTGCATATAAATAACATGTCCGAAAAACTACAATGGGTGTTGTTACTCTAGCAACTAGTCGCATTTAGACCTGCGTAAAGCTATGTTGTTTGGTTCTTTTTTGCTAGTATGCTATTATACTAGTATTTAAATCATATTCATAACAATGAGTATTTCATATTGTTTTAAATAAATAATGATTGATTTACTCAGTTTATTTGCATGAGAAACTTATTACTATGATTAATATACTAACTTATACATACAACATTTAAACAGATACAATACTTTTAAATCTTTCTTTTAGATTGGCTTTCATACACCATTGTATTTTGTAGATAAAATATATATTTTAAGAGCAACCTTAACTCTTATTATTCCTTTCAAGACTTCCGGTACACAGTATGCACCAATAAATGTTTACCACGCTAAATAGTTTCAATCAACTTTAATTTGCTTTACATCGATAACTCATAGTCCTATAGTGTTCTAAGAAAACGTGTGTGTAGTCAATGTGGCATAAATATATATTCAAAGTAAACCTTCTTTTATGCGAATCTTAATTGGGACTTGACACATCTATCCTGTAATCTTTTGTGCGCCTATGTTACACTTGCTTTATTGTGAACGAGTGAATAAATCCGTCTACATGCATGCTCTTCAAAGTAGCTGCCTCATTTTCTTGACAAACCTTCTTCAATAAAGACCTTGCACAGCGTAGTGCATAATAATCCGAGAAAAATTTATTGTAAAACCCCCTTTTCTTTTTCTTTTTCAAAAATTCACTTATTTTCTTACTCTCTATAATGCTGACAATAGTGCACAGAGAACACGATACTTTCATATCAGGAGTTATGCTCTTTTTAGTTATGTAATAATTTTTCCCAATATAGAAAACGAACTGATTTTGATTGTTTTTTTATACTTTGATCACATTATTTCTTCTCAATTTTAAATATTTAAGTGTTTGATGTTTCTACCCTAATAAAAAGGAAATAATGTTACAATTTTCGCTTTAGTATAAGATACACAGAGTCCGAAAAATGTATATCGAGTGTTATAAAAATAAATCTGTTAAAATTGTATAATATCGTGCTTATTAAATTTGTATGAGAATAGTTTAAAACAAACGTTTAACTATCTAGGCTGGCTAGCCAAGAACATTTAACTAGGAAGAGAAACGATGCGAAATTGCGTATGTTCATTCGTGTTTACTCAAAGTCCACATCTGTTAACAATTATAAGATGTGTCCTGTTAGTATTAGAATATAATTAAGAGGAATTTATTATCATACAGGATCTCATAGATTTATGAGAACATGAATACAATTGTACTTGTATACTAAAATGCATTAGATGCATTATATACCTACACATATGTTTTACGATCGACTGCTGCCAAAATTAGTACAAGAAACATTTTCTCATACGTTCCATTCATCACAAATAGGGTAAAACATAAATTCTTTGTAACCTTGGGAGGCTATTAAAATTTACAATTCCACAAATAATTCTTCCTCTATTCAGAATAGCTTCACGGGTCTACCGATAGTTGAGAAGTTTTATTTACTAACTTTACAGTTTTCGTAAGTTATAAAACTCGCTAGAAATACGAGTATATTGAATCTGATTCGTATAGAAGATCATCGAATATACAAACCTAGAACGACATAACTCTGCCTACAGTAAAACTTTTAGAATCATATGACAGGTATGAAGTATAATATGTATTACACATTTAATTCGTTTCCCTTCGAGGCATAACACCACGTTAATTACATGGTTGCGTACAAACGTTATTAGATAATTAAATGTGATTTATAATGGGTGGTTTATAAAACTTAAATAAGTGTTACGACACTTTATATTCGACTTACTTGTAGCTTAATGTTACATATAGTTTTGATATATTATCGAATATTTCTTACGCGCTTAAGTTTTGTGCGACGCAAATTTTAAATGTCGCTACGAAAAATAAAAAATAAAATTTTAATTTAAAATTTAATTTCTTAAAGTATTACAATATCTAGTTGCAATCGTGTTGGCGTGCATGAATTCCACTGCAACAGAATTTAGCCGTATATATTTAATTAAAATTTACCTAAAAATTGGTAACATAAAACTTAATTTTCTTAATCCAGTCAATTTATACCTAATCCATAGAAAGTAATTCATATCAGTCGTAATTATAAACCGAATATTTCGAAACACCACTTGCACCATCAATATCGACGTCCCCCAAAATTGTCTTAAAATTAAAGTTAAAATTAAAGTACATAGCAATGCTAGTAGTTTAATTTATTATTAACATTATTACTTAATAGTCTGTACGGTATTAAATACTCCAAAGTATTGATCGTACTAATCCATTACAAAGTTTTATCAAAAATATAAAATAACACGTTTCGTATTAGGATGTCGTAGTTAATAAGCAAGCGTTGAGATTTTTTTACAGTTACACTTTTTTAATGTGAAAAGGATAATTTTAATTTTATTTTACAACTACAAATCGTACAGGCGACATGTTCGGTTTAAAAAGAGCTTTTGTATGTATACCTGTCCCCTAAACTATTAGTTTAAAACCGAAAAAAAACATTTCGCTGTAAAAAACCGTTTTAAATCGAAATCGTGTAATTCTAATACCGTGCCAATCGGGGGACAGATGTATTGAACGCTGTACTTTCCGATGACGTACAGGCGAGCCACTTGTTAAGCGTCGAGCGCGGGTCCCGTCCGAGTGACGAATCGAACTCGGCCACACACGAAATATTTAAAAACGCATTGTGCAACAAGCGATACAGCGCGCTCATGCTTTAAAACGAAAGTAGGCGACATTAATTGCCCTGCACACTTACCGATTCATATTTTTTATAGACGTTCTTTTTTATGATCTATGGACTAACATTTTATCTCAATATCAATGAGGCCGTCACCATCTAGTGAAACACGCTCATCCAGAATACTCTGACTCTCACATGTATGACTGTCAGAACACGGCAACGCTGTTGTGGACAGGATGACATTAATGGTGATACTGGTAAGGTGAGTTCGAAATAATAACCCTATCACCATGCAGACTCCATCACTCATGTAGCCTCGTTATTGAACCCGGGATCTCTTTGTAATAAGACAAGCGATAAACCACAGCGCCACGGACGCATTCAATCAATCGAACTTATTCTCTTACCTATTTTCGTTTTAACTAATACGAAATTATCTTAATCTACAAAAACTTTTTAATACACTATATTTGGTAAATAAAAACACTTCCAACATTTGCTTAATAACACCGCTTACTCCTACTACACGCCACAAAATTCAGTAACGAATTCGGCATAAACAAATAAAATTTGTAACGTCCGATCGCGGATCTGATTCATTCTACGTATGTTTACTATGCTGTTTGCTCTATCTGGACCTTAATTGCAGCGTAAACCTTTTTATTGACAAAGAACGTGCGTTTTAGCTGTTATGATGATCGATCCCACGCCGGCAGCGCTGTTTAGGGAACCAGTGTCGACTTTCAATCGAGTGGTCATTTTTGTGCGTGTTTTTTTTTACTTACCTGAAGTTTTCTATTAAAAGTAATAAATATTTGTATCACGTTATAGTAACGTTGCAGTCGAGTGCACCCAACCGAGCACATCGTCTGAACGTGAACCGAAGCTATTGTCGATTTAGTTACGCAAATGCAATTACAATCATTTTGAATTCCATCTTATTTTCAATATCTCACTCTTTGTATTCTCTCCTAAGCTCTTTGATTCACATCTCTCTCTTAATATTTATTACCTGTTTGCCATGTCTTATTTTATAATGTAGTACTTTTTCATTACAAACGGAGGTGCTTAAGCTCAATATAAAATTCAGAGGACTTAATTAAATTCTTCACTATAATTCGTTCCACTTTGATATTATATTATGATGATGATGATTTTATATTATAATCTAAAATTACACGATTTTGCATAGACACGCTAAACGAAAAAGGGTGAAAAGAGAATAAAGAATTTATTTAACATGTGCTCTAAGAATTTTAGCGTTACCAAAAAAAGTGATCTCGGTCACCTTCAACGTGACACTGGTAATCCTCTCCTCACCAACTGTGGCCTCATTGTGACTTAACATCAGGTGATATCGAGGTCAACTTCCATAACTGAAAAAAAGCCTTCTGTTATAAAACGTTGTAGTCGAGGAACAGTGTGTATGTGTGTGTGTGTGTGTGTAATAAACACATACATATCAGTGGCGGTACTGTTAAGCGTACTACACAACTACAAAAGACCGACATACCCCCTTTAAGTAGTACATTAAAATTAATAATAGTGTAAACACTACCTTAAATTTAAAGAAAAAAATTAAAATCACGTCATTTATTATTATTATTATTTGTTGATGTGTATCGTACTCGAGCATGCCCTACAGGTCACCGACAAATATAGCAGTTGTGTAATAAGAATAATAAACTAAAATTAACTGACTGCGGTGGCGTGACGTTAAAAAGTTCAAGTGACAAGTTTCGCGTCGCCGGCCTAACAACGCGACTCTAATGCTACTCAACAATTATCAAAATTACATATGCATGCAATGTGTAATCACTTTAACGCACCTTGCTGTGGCACTGAGCCGTGAGAGGTTCATTCACACGCGTCAGAATGGAGATAACTTTGCTTTCGCAATATGGTTCGCAGCGTAAGCCGCGTGCCGCGCGTTCACAATAAACGATGCCAGTAGCTATCGATACTTGATAGGTCATGTCACTCGTCCGTTCATGTAGTGGCTAAGCATTCGCTTCGCTGCGGCTTAACCTATCGGAAGTTGAAGTTTTTTTTTTATATTTCCTGCATTCCGGTCGTAATACAGTTGAGTGCAAAAAGTATTCACGCTTCTTCATTTACGGCCTTGTGTCACTCTTCACTTTACGTCAGGCGAAATCGAGATTAAATGTTAGCTCATAGCCGATAAAAAAATCTACAATTTCACTTCACCATGATTTTATATGATCTTAAGTGAAGTGAGTGGATTTCGAAATGTTGACAGCCGGAACACATCAATGCATTCACGAATATCTAGTTCCGTGCTACCGAATAAGTCTACCACAACAAATGTTAGATTGGCACTATAATGGAATCAGTGACAGAACATGTTTCAAACAGTTTCCGATGCGGAATTCAACTCTGCTTTTACTTCTTACTAAAAACTGTTAAAACATATGACAAATATTTACTTTAAATAAATGAATAACTGCGTGTCGGACCCACCGCGAAAGGTTCCATGCCATAAACGCCTACTAAATTACGTTTTTTGCAAGTATTAATTTATTTTTATTATTTGTTGCAGTAATAACTCTGTACTCTGTCTGTTGTAGTAATGATCTATGAAAATGTCAACATTCCATCTATCACGGTTTATGAGATAGAGCCCGCTGACAGACGAACAGACAAAAAGACGGACTGTGGATTCTCGTTAATAGGATTTCGATTGTCACGCTTTGGGTACGAAACCCTAAAAGAAAAAGGACATAAAACCACTTTTGTTTGAAAAACCGGCAACAAAGTGGACGAGTGTGCTTCTATGATAAGAACTTACGCACTCGCATTACAATACCCTGACGCTTCTTCTGTTTCAGACAAATTAAAATTAAATTTTATTATATAGCCATAACTGCTACTTCACAAACATCAGTGAAACCTAGAAAATTTAATTAATTCAGCTGTGTTCGTTACAATCTGTGTACATGAATGATGGAATGTGCAATTGGCTTTTAAAATAAAGGGTTGTTACAATCACTAGTTAGACGGTATTAAGTGGCGCTATGTTTACTTTACAAGAATCAGGAAATAGAGTACGAGTGAACCTATTTTATATTATATATTTTACAAATTAAGCTCGTGTTACACTTCCAAGGTAAGAAATTGAGATGCGAACCCGAGTTACTCACCTGCAAGGAAGTAAAACAAAATACTCGATGTCATCGTATAAGTTACATATACACTTACATTCTTCTATCTGGTAATATGAAATAGCACGATACTATATACAAAAGAGAGCAAAATCTAGCTGCGGTTTATTACATCTTATACTTATAGTGTTATTTTACATTTAAACTGCGCAAGTCATGATTCTATTGAAGACAGTCTAGTCGAAGTAGTGATTTAACTATGATCTAATTTTTATATTTATCACGATTCACGGTTTTTAATAATGAATCAATATGTAAACCAATTATGTTCACATAATTGGTTTACATATAATTATGTGTATATTATTAAATATATATAAAAACAATGATTAGGAAGGCTTCCTACAATGGTCTCTTATGACAATTTATATAAATTGTTATATGAATAAAAAAGCCCATGTACCTATTTTATTTTGTAGGTTATCATTATGTTCGCTAATTAATCAACACCTATTGGTTTTTCTTTTTTTTATTACGTTCATCAATGCCTTGTAGTTCCGTCGTGTATTTTTAATTCATTTTTTTCCTATAACTCACCTGTTGTCGCGCGTTCTCCGCGGTCTGGCTATCCCCTTGGGAAAAGGCGCAATCTAACAAAAAAGCTCGGCAAGAATCTAAATCCATGCAGTAAATGCACAAAACAGACTGTAGAAAATACAATGCCCTCGGAGCATTGAACTTTCAAAATTCATTCTATCTCTTTATGTTTAATTGAAATCCCAAGCTATTTGGAAAAAACTATCACAGCCTTAATGAACTGTAATCGATACAAGGAATATTTTCGAAACTATCATATCTTAAGTTTTTTAAAACAGTCAAATCGTTTAGCATTTAACCACAGCACAGTATTTAATATTTATAGATGATACAAAAGATTTTAAAGTTAGGTTATTATTGATAACATGAAAAAAACTATTTAATATTATTTATGTGCATAGAAGTTGAAATAACAATCCAGGACTGGATTGGAGAAGGATAAACGGGTTAGCGTTTACATCTGTATTTAATTGAATTGCTGCTCAATCAAGAACGTACAATGATAAAGAATATTAATGTTGAACCTATCACGCCGAAGCAGTCTACTCCGCCAGCCCAGATACGTATAACTCTGCCGCGTTCGCTGATAACGTTTTTGCTCGTAAGGATTTAGAAATTCTAGGTTTATTCATCATCTCGTCGTGATAAGGTTGTAAACACACTGCAATACATTATTTTCAAACGATTAATGCTACTCTTCCAACACTTACATAGTATATTCCACCTTAAATAGGTATGTAGTGCTGGTGGATTTGTTTCAAAATTAATTTGAAGTTAGTCATAAATACCTTTTTTTTTTGTTTGCGCGGGGAAAATGCATTGGTGCACCGTACCCCCCCCCCGTGGGAGGGGGAGGCGTGTGTGGGGCTACCGGCGCCCTGAGAAGGGCACTTTTCCTGGAAATAGAATTATTTCCAAGGACTACCCACTAAAAACCCCGCGGCGGTAAACCGCTAGTCCTCTTCGCTTCCTCCTCCGCTGTCCCAAGTCCAAGCCATAAATACCTAGTTTATCTTTTCTTACTGAAAATCGATGAAGGCTTGATCTATAGTTTTACTACAGTATATCTTGGAGATAAGAAAGTTGAAAATCTTGAACGTTGAATGCATAAACAAAGAAATGTAATTATAGAGATTTAAGCAAACCTATAAAAACATTGTTCTGTTCGCCACTGTGTAGCACTGTCCCAATGACGCATTTTCGGCGATCTAATCCATACGTCCGGGAAACTGGGTTGTGTTAATAGAAAAACACGGTCAGATCTCGGAGCAATCTAGTTTATGGCTGAGGCGAGATTAACGCACACGTCATAAATCCATCGCTTGCTGCCTACAAAATTATGTATAATCTGAAACCTACGTTACGAATATCTTTCCTATACATTTAAAGATTTTTTTATATTTTAATCCTGGTTGACGGAAATCGTATTTCATAAATAAATGATTAAATTTTTTTCCATATTACAACTGCTTTTAATAGTTAACATAGAGTATGCGGCGCTCTGCGCGTCCAATACGTAACCAAAGCCACACACATTCAGCAGCACACACTTTCTAATGTTTCAGAAGCGTGGTTGGCACACAATAGAAAGTGGACACTGTAAATTATAATTGGTATATATTTTATGTTAATTTTTTCTTAACTTGCCGTATGATCCAAAAAAAAATAATACGAAACCGAGACCAACTTCGAATTGCTTAATACAAAATATCTATAGAGATATATATAGAGTCTTCCGCAAGCTATTCCTATGTGTTAATAAATTAAAACGACTATTGTAATGAACATTACTTACAGGTCCATCTTGACACAAACACACTGGACTTAAGGAAGCAAGAACACCGCACTCAGGTCCTCCAGATTGCGCTCAAATGTGCCGACATTTCTAATCCATGTCGACCATGGGAGATAAGCAAGAAATGGAGTATTAAGGTTTGCGAGGAGTTCTTCAGGCAGGGTGACTTCGAACGAAAACTAAATATACCTGTAACAGCCATGTGCGATAGGCATAACATATCTATCCCTAAAATTCAAATAGGTATTAGTAAATTTATGTCTAAGAAAAGCTACTCATTATTTTATAGAAAATTTTAATTTATCGTAATTTTAATCTAACATACTAATAAAAAAATGATTTTTTTGTTTTAATCAATATTAAATTTCAATTAAAATTAAAAATGATTTTTAATATAAAAATCATCGATTTCAAATCTTTAAAGAAATAATTTCAGTTCAGGAGTGTATGTTAGGTATGAATTGAGCTTATTAGCTTACAACTCGCTGATAACTTTTTCCTTCGTGTTCTCAATATGTAAAAGTTTCTTTCCCTCTTTTTCTTTAGACCTCTGTCCTTTTCAAATACGGACTGAAAGCTGTAGCGTGTGTTCTTAATTTTGCAGGGTTTTTCAAATTTGTAGTCACGCCTCTAATATCGGAATGGCACAGATTTCTTCAGAGCGATCTCTCGACGCAAATGTTGGACAACTTGCGTTATAATCAGAATAAGTGGGAAACGCTGCTGGCAAAAGAGATGGCGGAGAAGACAAAAACCGATATATCCGTCGCTAACTTAGAGGCCGATGATGTGGACACCTGCTCGGAGACAAACATGTCTGATAGTTCAGAATTACTTTTGCCGAAACGTAGAAGCTCTTTGAATCCCCCCAAACCAAGTTTTAAAGAGCAACTCAGACGTTTCTCAGTGCCGCTCAACTTGTTCCAAGAGGCGAGATCAAAGAGTCGTGAGAGAAGTCCTGGATCACCAAGTTTTGAATTACATCAAGAATCTAAAACCTCTAGTCCTCTTAGCAGTGAATATCTGCTGCCATCACAATTAAGCATCCACAACCAATATGACTCACCAACTGCTTCCGTCGACAAAGTTTTGAGCACAGAAAATCTCCTACCAGACTCTACAATAACTTCCATTACTACACCCGTTCTAGCGACAACGCTAAAGATGGTCACCAAAGTAGACGGAAATTGGAAATTAACTCGTCAACAAACATTCCCGCCATTGGAAAATGCAGCACATGAACACTCTTTAAAGTCACGCCCTATATACACCAGCAATGAGGAATCCGTACACTCTTCTCGAATGATCGGGTCAGATTTCTTACAACGGCTGGAAAGCTTGAGAGAAACCAAGTTCAACATATTCAAGAAATCCGAAGGCGGCAAAGCTAAATTTGACGAAGCCTGTGCGAATATTGTTAAAGGTGACAGCGAGCAAAAATTAGAGAAAGACAGTTTGGAGCTCATCCACAGCGCAAGTGAGTGGCATGAATCAGCTGGCGTTGGCAGCCAGCTGCGAGACAATCTGACGGCTGTTAAACTTGGCTCTCTTGGTTCGGATGACTTGTTTCCACCACGCAGGAAGTCAACTCCGACCGAAAATATCGTGAACAGAGAGTGTAAATATTCTAAATATTTTTTTATTTTTTTTTTAAATATAACATGATGTATTTGAAATAATGTATTTGTTAACAGTTTTTACATACACAGTTTTATACATTAGGAATTCTTGTTAAAGTATTACAAATTTTGTTATTTAATTATACTGTTTATATTGCCAATTGTCTTTAAAATTGGAAACTTTAATTCTTTAACAGTCCCAAAAGAGAAGAAAATGTTGGACATAAAGGCGGCCATACCACAGATATTCCGCCGTACGCTATCCAGTATGGAAAGCTGGACCCGCCGCCGAGGTTCGGCCCCCACTCCAGAGGAACCTTCCGTACTCCGAGGACTAGCCCTAGGTATCACCCGCCCCGGCGGCAATGTTGGCCGCAAAAAACCAAGCGCCGTGGTCAGCACCTGCCAGCAATGGCTCGCCAAGGCTACACAAAATGTACAGGAAAGAGCGTTCCCCAATACCCCACGACGCAGCTCCTTGCCCGTTGAGGTGATGACAGGTTAAGATCGCTGTGAACGGCTTTTTATATTTTTTTTCTATTTTTCGAATTAGCATATAAGACACATTCCATTATTGGTACATAAAAAAATACGACAATCTATAAATATTACTCCTTGAAAATTTTAACAATACCAGATAAAAATTGTTTTAATTCTTTAAAGTAATTTAGCGTTGTGTCTAACAAACATATTATTATTTTATTAATTCAGATATTTCCTGTTGAGATCATCTAACAAAAATAAAGCAAGTTAGAATGCTTCTCATTTTCAAAGCGCAATCCGATTTAAGCTAAACAATAAGTCCGATTTTTTGTATATCAATAATATATAGAATGACGTAATCCAATTCGCTACCATATTTGTGTATGATTCAGATCTAATGTATATAAATGTAGAAACCCTTTGTTCATTTCATCCGTGATCCATAAATCTTTATTTTCGTTATCTTATTTTAACGAATATCTATTTATTTCGCGCGTCTATGTTAAGCAGTTCTTTGACAAAGTTTTTATTAATATAATCCATTATAAATTTGATTTTATTGATAGGTATACTTTTCACAGGTATCTCATCCAGATAAGAAAATGAAGACACCAGAACAAAAATAAATTGTTCAAATATGCACAATGCATGCTTCGTCGTTACTATGCGTCTATTTGTCTGCTGTGCGCTAAAAGAATTTCGCAATTTTCACCAATGTATTTGAATCACGCGGAATGGAGTAATATAATATAGTTTAAAGAGTACCAATGAATAGAAAATATAAATATATAAAAAATATTAAAACCAAAGAAGCATTCAGTGGGACATCACTTACTTGATCGGCTGTTAACTTAATTCCGTTTATATAAATGAAGAAGTACACTCATTAAATTCAATCAATGTTTGTATAAAATGGTAAATGCTTACTTGATGATAGAAGAAAGGAAGTATTTTACCTATTTATGTGAAACTAGTGTACCTGCTATTTGCGCAATATTGGCCAATTATTACAGTGAAAATGCTGTTACATAGTGGATGAATATGTATCATGGAAAGAAAACTTAGAATGTTCATAAAATTAAAGATACTCTTGAAAGTTAAAGTACTTAATTGTGTTTAGTGAAATCGTGCAGTGAACTTGAGAGAAAAAAACTATTAATAATATAACCGTGTTGTTATCAAAGGTTATACAATTTCTCTATAGCAATAAGTACTCTTACGGTATAAGCTACATCGTGCAGTGTTAATTACATTTATGTTGCTGGGCCGTTTCAAGCGATGTTATTATTAAATAATTGTCAGACCTATGAAACGATTCAACAGGGATAATCCTTTTACAAAGTTGACCGCTACGTGGAAAGTTAGACGTTACGTTACATTACATTACTAGATTTGTTAGTATATAAATAGGTTGCTGTAAGACAATGAATCAATGACCGCCTAATTTAATTTATATTATTACGACATAGGAAATGTTGTGAAATCTGTAACATGTTATTATCCAATGTGTTAAAAGTCTACTTGTCCTAAAAAATATAAGCGATAATAACTTTTCTAAGTTTGTTCAACACCATAGTACAAATAATTTTTAAAATATTTTAATATTATTTTTATTCTTGAAACTGTTGACGTCTTTACTTTTTATCAAAATCTAAAACTTTTTTGATTTATGAATGGCATTAAATCTTAAAAGTAAGATATATAAGGTAAATAATAGAAACACGTATTTAAAACTGTATTATGGACTTACTCATAGTGCTCTCCTGTTCAGTGTTGGTTAGTACCAACACAAACTAAAAATCCCGGCTTACCCTAATGTAGTAATAATTAAATATAATTTCATAAAATTACTATATTTTTAGTATCCATCGTATTAAAAGTATATTTATGTCAAAGAAAATATTGCTGAGTAAGAAATATGATAACCTTCTAAGTTTGTTCAACGCCGTCGTAGTACAAATAATTTTTAAAGTATTTTGAATTAAAAGAAAAACTATTGATGTGTTTATTTTTATCTAAATCTCTAAACCTATTTGATTTACGAATGGAATTACATCTTTCGTGTGATGTTAATTGTAAGATCGTATTTAAAACTGCAGTATTGTATTAATCCTAGTGATCCTCTATTCGGAGTTGGTACTACCAAACAATTAAATATCTCGGTATACCCTACTTATAGTAATGATAAAATTATTACTAATAAGTAATTATATTGAAAATAATCCTTGTGTTACAAGTCTAAATATCAATAAAAAATTTACTGAATGATTAATTTGAAAACTCTCATAAGTGGTTTAATGTCGTAATACAAATATTTTTTAAAGTATTTTGTTATTTTCTTTTATTTATGAAACTGTTGAAATGTTTATTTTTTTCTTAATCTTTAAACCTGTTTGATTAATGAATGGTGTAATTCTTAAATATAAAATGTAAATAAAAAAAAACGTTTTTAAAACTGTAGGATTAATCATAATGCTCTCCTATTCATTGTTGATACTACCGCACAAACTAATACGACTTGCCCTATTGTAGTAATGTTATGATATAATAAACTTTAATAATTATTGAAACTGTGTGGTGACACAATGATAGATATAAAATAGTTAAAAAAGTTACATGACATTGCGACTTTCATTATGTAAATGTTTGCGTTTGTCGTACTTTCGCACCACTGACTGACTATTCGCTTGTCTACAGCTTCATTTTTGGACTTACGGTCCGCGGATCCGAAGTCGGCGAGCTAATAACTCGCGCCGCTGCTCGTTTTCTTTGTTATTATTAAAACAGTTTAACTTACTGTAAAGGATTAAGAGTCTCATAATTAGTAACTTGTAGTATTTAAAAAAATGTAGTCATAATGTTAAGAAAAAAATTATAAATGTTACATTTATGTCCGTAAGATGTTTTTTTAGTATTACATGTGTATTGTCAGCGTTATTCGCTATCTGATGTCCATTACTGTAATAATTATCATAATAATCTATCCCGTAACTGCACCAAGTTGTATTTGTTCAATGAGAGAGGGAGATAAATTTATAATATTCTAATACGTACTATCTACAAGAGCACGGAGCTAGCTCCGTGACGGATCGATGTTAAAAAAAGGGGGAGAAAAAAAGTTTCGCGCAGGTGATTTCGAATACAGGGATGTTGAAGTTATTATGGCCTTCGTATTTCGGTAAATAATAAAATTAAATAACGATTTTATAATCGTTTGTGTTTAGAGTGTTTGAATATGAGGACATATCATATTCATAAAAAGAAATTAATATAAAGGAAGAATACTTCAAAAACATTATTCATATATACGAAAAATTAATAAAATCTTGAATATAACTCAAAATGAAATGAGAAATAAAAACAAAATCGTTGTTCAATACTTGTAGTAAGATGGCGTACTTCTGCATCTCGTCTCTTAAAAACCTGTTATTTGCGCAGTTGTAGTTATTGTATTACAAATACATAATGTGGTAAATTACTTACAGTAGTCATTTTATTGCGCATATGATGTTTCTAATATTACTGTTGATAAAACGGTGACCGATACTATATATTTCATTGATGTACAGCACAATAATCTACAATAGTGCTATGCTCAAAAATTTTAAACTTCTCGTAATAAAATATTGAATGTTGTAATGGAATGTTTTGAAGGAATATCATTATTGAAAAATGTTTTAAGCAAAGTAATGATCTAAATTTCTATGAGAATCTGGTGAAATTTATACCGTCATTTTTGTCTTTTGAAAATATTTCCATATAGGCTTTTTGATCATGAAACTATAATATAAAATGGAAGTAATACCACAAATGAAGACAATGTCAATTGTAATTTATTTCATTCGAGGGTTACTTAGTTGTAGATGTTCCTCTTGAAATAATCATTCGATGTTGGATAGATTGTCCAGATACTTAATTAAACATATTGTACCAACTATTATAGGTACAATTAAAACATTTGAAAAGTAACATCTTGCCGATCGTTTGTTTCGTTATTTTTGTCTCCTTTACCAGACATTAAGACATATATTTATGTAACAAACTACGAATTTTTTAATTTACTATTCCGCCTTTTTGTATTTTAATATTAAATTTCGCACAACTTATAGTGCTCAAATTAAACTATTTTTAATAATTTAAGTAGTCATTATTTACAATGTATCGTAAAAATAATATTACGCATTTTTTTACAATCGTGTAAACGTGTTAACTTGCCAAGCTATAGAAAATATTAAAAATTATACAGTTACATATAATCTATAACAAACTATACATAAATACAGTATGTATGAATTTAAATTCTATTTTGGTTTCGATGGATATTTTATAAAAGGAATATAAAAAAGGTCTTTTTATCCCAGGCAATTTGTTATTCTTGTCTTTAATTCAGTATGGTCTTAAAATTGTAATTTGTTATAAATTAGCACACAATATACCCTTTTCATTCTTCTCTATCTTTCAGGGTATACTGGCGTAATACACTGTAATCTCGTGCCAATCATCATGTATACAAAAGAAATTTCGTACTTCACTCAATTTTTGAATGCATATTTTAGTCTCTAACTCTCCGACTACAATATGTATTAAATCTTCGAATTTATATTGTACTATAATGTATCAAGTATACTTCTGGTATCTATATTATTGATAAAAGGGTCCTTTTACGGTTTGTAATAAAGAATTAAATTCGAAGACTGGGATTTATGGAATATGTATTGTTCAAGTAGTTTCCTGCTACAAATATAAAAACTATTCTCAAACTATACACTATGTAGAAATAAATTGAATCATGTATGACTACTTACTGTCTTGTACAACTTTAAGATCAATGTTTGTTCGTGTTTCTGAACTTTGTAGATGATAAATTAAATTGATCGTCATAATAAATTGTTTTTATTTTTATTTTATTACTTGTCGCTGAGTTAACTTATATGTCTACTACATATGTAGCTACGGAATAGAAATAATAGAATAAAATAATAATTAGTAATGAAAGAATAGCAGACATTTACCAATAACAAAGCCTTCCATGTAAGTTCTCTAGAGTGTAAACATTTTAATTAATATCTATCGTTTCCATAAGACGTACAAAGATTACACTCTATACAAGGGGTGTCTCAAAATGTTATTCTTTTTTGAATTGACCACTACGCGTCAAACGCAGGTAGCAGGGGGAGGGAAGCAGTCTCAATCGCTTGGCCGGTTTGTTAAGTTTAGTAGCCATGAATCGTTTCATGGGACCGAAGCGCGCGTTTTGCGTGCGTGTGTTTTATAAAAACAACGATTCCTACACTGTTGTTTGTCGTCTCTACACGACACATTATAATTTAACAAGCTTAAAAC
>DWQX01002064.1:0-23676 GCA_018245475.1 Pharmacophagus antenor
TATATATATATATATATATAATGTTCTTTATTCAATAGACAATTTAAATGAAGTTGATTGAAAATATCTAATGTGGAATTACATTGGATTACGTATCAGTATTTTTGAACAGTCGCTTAGGATCTAAGCCCTCATTCCATTATCTGTTGCTTTAATATTTAATTAACAACTCTTTAACGTTCTCTTAGATCTTCATTCGTGTTTTTAAGCTTCTAATTACTTCCGTTCGTGAAATACCTTTCGCTAATGAAAATTACGTTAATGATAAACTCTGACATTTATGTTTTTAATGCAAGGCCGATGGATGATTAAGATTCATACTATATGGTAATGGCTACAATAATTTTGATTGTAAAAATTTATTAACTCCTGATTAAATACGTCAAAACTATATTACGAATTCTATGTTAAGAATAATTCTCTGTTATATGTGTATTCAACTGTTATATGTAAACAAATGCATCCTAATACATCACACAACTGATTACTGGTTGACATAACCAATGATATTCTAGATCATAACGTAAATATATAACTATGTATTCTCTTAAGAAGAGTAATAACTAAAAATTATTGAGAACGTAATTAGAGTTTGAGATGTTATTTTTGAAATGAGGATGTAGTAACCCTCACAAATGTGCAGCAAAACTCACACATAAACACACACGTCTGTGGCACTATTTGGTTACAATTATACATCTCACTTTTCCTTCTCACTCACACACTTCACTCGTTCTCGCAAACGACTCATTTATCACTCTCTCGGCGACGTAAGATCGAATTCATTTTCCTAAAATCCCGCCAATACACATTTATTGGCACTAACCCGCCCTGAAACGCTAAATAACCTAATAAATACTTAATTATTTTTTGCCACCATCCATATCCATTGTTCAGTGAATTTCAGCCCTTAACACGAAAGATTTAATATGAGTAAATATTAAACTGTACTTAATATAGAGAAGTTTATCTTTTGTCAATATTTGCTCACCTTGTACCGTTCAAAATTGTCGAAATTAGTTTTTGAGCTATACAGCGGGGCACAAGCTTAACTTTATAGTACCTTTTAAACTTATTTAACTGTAAAGTAAATTTAATAAACGAGAGTTAGATATAGAATATATAATTATATACATATAAGTATAACGCGAGTTAATTTATTTTATGATTGAATATTTGCTTTTAGTATATGGTAGATTTTGTTGAATTAGTTTACGTAGTCATAGACTCAAAGCTTATCTTTTGTTTTTCTTTTTAATTATGTCATTAAAATCAAATCCATTAATTTATAGATATACGCAATATAAGCAGTCACCTATCTGTAGAGCAAGCCTATACAATTTCATGTGATTTTTTTACGTTCTTATAATTCGTTTATTAAAACATGCGGGCTTCTCAGCTTATACAGTGATATCGCCTGGGCGTTTACACAAGAATCTTTATTCCAGTATAATAAAATGCAATACAAATATGACATCAATAAAACACTAAAAATAAATTGCTTATTTTCGCTTTCGTCTTAATTGCAATCTTAGCGCGTTTCGCCACTACACGTAACATTTGATTTCACGTGTACAATGTAATGATCACTGAATAATTACTAGATAAACATTTATTAAATAAATAATATATCAAATATTTGTTTTCTGTTTCTTTTTCTTTTTTCATCGGTTGTACTTTATTACCAGTCATTAATTACGTAGGTACGAGACCCATCGGGTGTTTTGAATTGCCACGCCGAAGCGTTGAGTGCTATTGGCGCTTAAATTTAAAGTGTAGTGGTCACATATAAACGCGTGATAAACGAGTGGGATCTACTGTGTTCGATATGGTTGGTGCGCGACCCGCCTCCGCACCGGCCCCATTTCGTGATTGATTGAACTTGTAATCATCAATAATTCTTATTTCATTGTGACCTGCAATATTTCACCGGCCAAATCCGCGATTACACCCCTCGGCCTGCAAATGATAAGCCATTGAATAATGCAGCGATGAAATTTATGTTCTTTTCGCCTTCAACAATGAATTAGATTTGATTAATAATGCCCGGAACATTGAACCGTATCTGACATTTCACAGAGAAATATTTAACAAGCAATAGTAAAAGTTAATAGTAAAACACAAAGCTTAATTAGTTGAAATTTCAATAAAATGATAACTTTTAAGAAATAAAATTAATAAATAATTAAATAATGATAATATTGAAATATAGGTACAAAAATAAATTATTTTGTCTTAAGGAATATTCAAATATTCAATCAATAAAAAAAGTTAAAAAATGAGAAAAAAAATTGATTTTAATTACATAAAGATTCACCCTATGACGTCGCCGCCTTCGGCGGACTATTTATATTATATTTTTTATGTTTCATTCTTATTCGTTATCATACTAAATCGTGATACATTTTATTGTTCTGCATAAATAGTAAATCACAACAAAAGTCCCATCAAAACTTTGTTATGTAAAATAAGTTGATGTCCATAAACGACCATCATTTTCAACATACAGAATTCGCTCAATTTGTTTGCAATAAGTTCTATATTAAGCAAAATAAACACCGCCTTGGTTTGACTTCTAGAGTACATTTAAAAATAAAGGTTTATTACATTCCATTTATCACTATGATATTTGATTGAACTTATGTTGAAAAAAAAAGTATTAATTAAAAGTGCATAATTTTTATTACTAGAATACCCATCCAACTAAGCAATTTCATTGAGGGGTCGTATAATATACAGAAGTTAAAACGTTAGTGCATTATTAGGCGACCGTGAACAGGTAAACCGCTCGCTCGATTGCTTACTCTACCTATGATCTCTACTAAATATGTGTATATCGATATTTTTTGTACAGTTTGACAATTGTCCATTTATATCTCTTCTTTATACAATATTATACATAACCACACTAATCTATTTGATAATAGACATTGTACCTATGATATTGAAGGTATATTGTAAAGCTATTAAAATAGTATTAATTTTATATTAGTCTTTACAGGAACAGTACTAATGTTTTAATTTTTGTGATCATAATAGTAAGAATAAAATGGAAATAACTCCACGAAAATATACCATTAAATTAATGTTTAATGTCATGTATTCGATAATAATAATTTATTTTAAAATAATAAAAAAATTCTCAATAGAAGAAGTGATGTTATAAAAATAAAGACATTTTATGTTATTAATAATAATTTGACACATTGCTCAATGCAGTTCCGTATATTTATTAATAATGATATACAATACAACAGTTAAACGTATTAATTAAAATTCTCTTTCAGGTATTAAACCAAAGATCTCCCTCAAGCAATCAAGTTAATGTTGCAGAGCTAAAAATACAATGGCGATCTTTGACACGGTGATAGTACGTGTTATGTGAATAAAACAAACTATTTTTATGCGATTACTTCTATGGTATTTCTATAAAATAGTAAAGAAATGATGATATTTTTATTAATTTAATAAGGTGGTATTGCAGTATGAAAAGTAATGATTTTTTTACTTCACGTTACTAACAAGTTAATGTATTTCCCAGGTCTGACAGCGCAGTCCGAAAGTAAGATTAATATTTTAAAAAAAACTAGCATGTTTTCAGTAGACTCTCAGTAAAATACTCGACTACCACACTTTAAATGAACCTTCCATTCACATCCAACTTACATAGATATTAGCAACATAAGACCCCTTTTTAGATTAGTGCAGAAGTTAATATTTCTAATACACTCAGTCGCAAATCGATGTCGGCGAAGCGTATTTTATCGTGTAAACCGATCGCTGTCCCATTTTGTACGGATTTGATTGCAGGCGGAAGGACGAATTCTCTAAAATTGCGACTAAGTGTATTACTCTTTTTAGATATACGTAACACTTTCGTAACTAATTTTCATGAAACATTTTCAGCATGACGTAGATGATCAAGCGTTGAAGTTATGAAACTTTTATCAATATTTTAACGGACAAACATTGTTGTCACATTCAAATAGTTAGCAATAAGTACAACCTAAGACTGAAACGAGAAATATGAGCATACGGCTGTACAAAGAAAACGTTTATTGCTTTATTGAAATAAATATTTTTTAATTTAGTGGTATTAAATACTACTTGTAGAACGTTCCACAATAGCTCTTTATTGAAAAATTTGCCGTTCTCATATCCTTCCTTTCAAGTCAAACGTAAAAGCGTAGCACACAATACGGTACAATCTGAGTTGGTTGACAACAATAGAGTTTTATGCTCATAGAAACGTTTGACACATACATATTTAAAAACACGTTCTAGAAACATGATGGATATACTACTTCTATTTATCTCACTATGAATTTAAGAAATAGTTTCATTAGTGAAATATTTGATTGCATGAAACGAAATGATTGAAATATTTTTAGATGACTTCAAGATCTACGTGATACGTATGGTAAGTTTATTTTTAATTAAAATAGATAATTCATTAAAAACAATAGAGTTTTCTACTATCTAAGCACCCAACGAATGAAATCGTTGTTGTGATATAGGATTTTTTTTTATTACTTCTCTTTCTTAGCTATTTTCTGTCTACTTTGATGCAGACTTTATTTAATTTTTATTTGTAATACAAACCCGTAATATCCTATTTTAATTTCTTTTCAAAGCATTACTATAATTCAAATTAATAGACGTATATTAACGAATTAAAAAGTTGGTACTGTTGCATTAGTGGGTTTATTGAGTCATTTATTATACTATAATATTTAATTGTATACTTAATAAAATGCGCTAAAAAATAAAATGCGCTACACTACTGCCGTCGATATCAATCAGCCGTCCAAACAGCATCGCTGCATTCGTACAGTCATACATGTGAGAGCCTGTGGGAGAATTAATCTGGGCGAGCAAACCACCATCTACGTTCTCTTTGTCATTTACGATCTTGTGAAATTTAGGTCAAGTGTTAGCCCACTGTCAATAAACAAACACTAAATCTAACACTGACATGGCAAATCTCAGAATATGAGAGAAATCTTATTTAACGCATACAGTCTATCTTATAGCTGAGAAACAAACCGAACTTTACAAACCGGAGCAGTGCTCTTTTATAGCAGAAATTTCAAACGGAGACTTTATGAACATTCCATACCAATGAAATATTTCATGGGCATTTTATCTTTTATTGGAATATTTGGCTACTACAGAGATATTTTCGTGTGTTAGACAACTTTATGATTGTTATTGCATTCTATAACGGATAGGCCCTCAACTTTTAAAATATCTGTCTCTATTTAATACAAATATCTTCCATTTCTATTTTTTAAATGACTACGTTGTTTATCTCCTGCAATTCATAACTAAATGGAAACCCTGATCTCGTCTTAATGATTTCATATATTTTTATTATCGTGAAATTAGGTAAATTTTATATAGTGAACATTAAATAGTTACTAAAAAATCAGTTTTTAAAGGAGACAGGGGAAAGGAAATCAAGTTCACAGTTGTTAAATAAATTCTTAAACACATATGCACATACAGCTCTATTAAAAAGAATAACTATCCTGCACACTGAAATGGGCATCCAACAAAATTTATTAGTTGTGTTAATCAAAAGTTTCTTCTCAAACCTCAGTAGCACAGTTCAATTGATGTTACATACATTACTAAATTACAATTTCATAAAAATATTTACTATTGAATAAACAGCGATTATAAGCCACGAAAAATAATTAATTCTGAAATAATACGGTCTTTGTAAGGCCTTTAGGAGAACCTAAATATATTCATCTAGCAAAGGTTAAATAATTAAAATTATGGCTTAATTTTATACTTCGGGTCGAAACCTTTTTTTAAATTTACGACGCAATTATAAACGTTCGCGTATAATGCTTTTTACAATATTTAGGCCAAAAATTAAAGGGATGTTTTTTTTTTATATACAAATTTTTAAAGATGTTATGTTTTTATTCTATGGGGACATTATTAATAATATTTTAACATGACTTGTTGTAATGATTTTTCTATAAGATAAATTAACACTGGTAAATATTGACTGTACCTACAGTGCCCTTCTTTTCTTTTAAGGTAAGTCACTTATTTCTGCTAAGAACCAATAATATTAATTTTTTCGGCTTAAAAATTCCTCGAATGCTATGGTTCCGTAATTAACGCTATCATTATTTCTGTACTATTCTTTAAATTCTTATGAGTAATGACTAAGAGTGTTAAATCTTCCCCTTATGATATCTTCTACAGGCCTGGCTAGTTATCGCCTTCAGTGGTAATCTGCCGCCATAAAATGTTACTGCGTTCCAGAAGTCACATATCTAACAGCCACGTTATTCTTAGCGAGCACAATTTACCAAAAACTTCCTCTTTGTCTCTTAAAACGGGTTGAAAACTTTACGTTCAATTCGATAAAAAAATAATAAGACCTTTCTACTCTTCTGTGTAAGAAAGGATCTTCTAAATATCTCTCTCCAAAAACTTCGTCCTAGTATCTATGTAAAATTTTATCCATACATCTCTTACTATTACCTCTTATATAAACCTGGTTGTGTAGTAGGTATAATAAAAACAAACATGTATATCAGAAGTACACACATGAATGAACATGATGCGGGTGAAATTAAAAACTTTTACCGCTTGTTATGCTCGTTAGTTTTCACAGCGCTTTATTCGCTACGTTGAATTTTCCTTACGAAAACTAACTTGTTTTTTAAAGCGCTTACTTTGTTTGGGACATTAATTTTGTCGCATTTTTTTTAATATTCTTTTTTGTATTAATTAAAGTAATCGATTATATATCCAATCCCTTTTTTTTCTTCAATAATAATTAAACTATTTATTTTAAATAAATATGATTGTTAGTATCTTGGCAATGAAATTAAAACGTTACAACATTTGGCTCGATTATGTCAGTTAATATTTTTAAACCGCATAATTTCCTTTCACAATTTAAAGCAAACTAAAATAATGCTCACATAAATAACAAAATAAAACAAAGCCTTACTTAATCAAACTAATTTAGGTTAAGTACAAGCAACAGTAAAGTCTATCTGTAACAAGAATGAATTGGTTCGAGTTGTAGAAAACAACGTTATCAGAAGAAGCAACATACGTCTGTTTTTACTCACAATAAATGTTATTGTCAATTATATTGAAAATCATTGTTTTGATGTAGAAAAAAATTTTTTTTAACGACAATTGGCTATTATTGGAAAAAGTATTCTCATCCAGAATACTTCAGTTCTCATGTTTGACGTACAGTTAGAACGCAGCAATACCGTTTTAGCAGCAGAATCATATTGAGGTGATAGATAATCAGGTGGGCTGGAAAGACAATTCCGCCATACTCCAGTACTCATGTAGCCTCGAAATCGAAGCATGGACCTCCACAACAGAAGCGACTTAACCACTGCGACACGGAGGCACTTATATAGGAACAACAAGCTTGCGTTAGACGTATAAATGAAAATTAACAAATCCTCCCACAGTACTACACGAATCAATTACATTAAGTTATATTTTTCAATTAGTAGAATATACTATTTTAAATAATTATTTATCATTGACAAACAATTCTATAGGTACATAGAGCATATAATCAAAATAAATATAAAGTTACTTAAAGGTTTAGATTGAAAAGTACTTCGTTTCTGATTCGTTCTACGATTTCCTTCCTTTTTTGATTGCACACGCACACATTAACCTATACATAACACAAGAATATACTATCACATACACAAACCCATATGTTTCTTAAGCAATAAGATGCCTTAAAATGTTATTAGTATATAAATTCTGTGTCAGCGCAATGATTGGTCAATATATCTATTAAAACAACAATCGTTACTTATAAAGTCCTGATATATTTCAACGCACAGCCTAAACCGCTGATTCAAGAGATCTGAATTTTGGAGGTTGTATTCTTTGTAATGCATGAGTTTCCACTAAAACAAGGTTTTCCAAATTATAGCTCTAAGGGGAGAAATTTGAGAGGGGCTCAAACGGATAGGAGTTGAAATCTCAATATAACTTTATTCTTTAAGTGAATGGACTCGAAAATTTATGCACCTAATGGAGGGTTATTGATCTTCATATTAAAAATAAATTACCGCTCCCAAAAAAGCAGGCGGATAGTGGCTAGTTTAATTTATAAATAAATGGAAAACTATTAAAAACAAATATACATTTGCATGAATATAAAATACAACAACGTTTCAAGCGCACAAAGTTTCAATGGCCATTAAAAACTACAAGCGAAAAAAAAATAGCCTTATTTTTCAATAACAGTCTTTCAGTTTTGTTTTCTTTAAACACTATTCGTGATAACCTTTATAAAGAAAACCATTAAAAGCTTTTAAGTCCCGTTATTTTTTTAAAAACATTTTACTGTGATTAATGATTTAACATTTTAAATAAGATATACTTATCTGATGACTCGTGGGCTTAGATTTATTATTAATAATATAATATCATATCCCCAAATCAAGTGGCCACTTTCAAATAATACCTGTGTGATTGTGTACATCATTGTATAACTTTATACACAACGTAAATCGTGGATTCTGCTAAAAGAAGAAACATAATTACGGTGAAAGTACATCTGCACTCAGTAAAATATATGAACTATTCATTTAATTGTCATTTTTTTTTTAAATTTGGACATTTATGCTTTTACAAAAACCGATCACGCTCACGCTTCGATTCGGATTTTGTAAAATTTATGTATCGAAGAAATATATCAAGAAATACTATTTTGTAGATTTTATATTAGATAACAATGAGGCCGTAGATGATTAAGCGTGTTCGCCCAGAAACCTTCTGGCTCTTACATGTGTGACTACCGGAACACAGTAATGCAATTATAACACCAAAGTTATATTGAGAGTGGTAGCTAGCCAGGCGTGTTGGTAAAACTCTACCACCATTAACAACTCATGTGGGCCGGAAATCAAACCTGGGACTTCCGGTCTACACGGCAAGCGGTAAACCGCTCCGCCACTGAGGCAATTGTAATTAGAAGATGGGAATCTTAATATATTTCATTATTATAAACAACATTTAAATTGTCTTCTCTCTTTTAAAGCTATTTAATTTTGTATTATTTAACCGAAAATACTAAATTACGCAAAATAAAAATGTGTAAGATAGAATATGGAACACGTCGTATAAACACTTGAAATAGTACATTAAATTTTTATTTGTAAAGCGTTGACGTTTTTAAACGACGTTCTCGTTGTCATATTACGTAGCACCGGTCCTTGTGCTAGCTAGTTGAGTGTTATTGTTTATTCCCGACGTTTTACATTTCTTCTATATAAAAAATAATAATTTTTCACAAAAAAAATTGAAACTGAAAATAAATGTAGACTTTTAACTAACATATGCTTTAGGTATTGTAGGGCTCCTTTGTGTATGTTGGAGGGGGGGGGGGGGCCTTAACGTTTTCCAAGGAAAAAAAAACAATCAAATCACTCCTTATATAAAACTTCATGGTTTCATGAAGTTTTACAGTGTTATGTAAGCGTATATATTTTTGTTCAAAGAAACAAAAAAATACACTATGAATTTGGAACTTCTCCTTTGTTATCCAACTGATGTAAACAAACAAAAGAATGAAGAGCATGGGTATATTTATTGTGAATTTCTATAAACTTCTTTAACTTTCATGTAAAGGCGTATTAAATTTTAAAACCGTCATTTTCATCTTAATAAAGTAATAGGAACGTGAAAAATGTAAATCGTAGCTCTAAATTATACTTTTATCTCTACATTCAGAATAATAAATTTCTTCTGTAACTGTTTATAATTTTATTAAGAAAAAGGAACGAGATCTTTGCTTTCATATTTAATTTCCTTTCGGTGTATTTTTTTTAAATTGTAATTTATTTCACAGCTTTTATCACCCCGGTGTGACAGTCCTGTTAGAAAAAAACTACAATATACTTTGGGATAAAATGAAATTAAAATGTAAATAGCCTTTATAGATGTCTATAAAAATAAATAAATTATTTAAATTATGCTGTACTTACATCTTTAAAATGTCTGTCAAATGGATAACCTAAAAAAGAGTTATAAAGATTGCATAAGGTCATCATTGTTTCATATTATGTTCTTTTATGTTCTTGTTTCAAGATTGTGTAAGATGATGAATTTTTGTTCAGTTAGTTAATCATTTGTTTAACTAAACAGAACTAAATTGTAGTAACGAATATGGTCATATTGTTGAATGTGACTTAAGTGTGACTAAATTCGCAGCTTCAACTAGAAAGTCTTTACAATATGTTTTAATGCATTTAGATGGGTAAGTAAATACCTAATTCGTTATTTACGTATATGTGTAACGGATTTTTTTTTCATGTACACTCCCGTAGCGAATTCCCGAAACAGAGATGCTTTAATTGCGAGCAGGAAGCAGAAGCACATGGTCGAATGAACGTCAATATACACGTGAAATTGAAAATTTTCAAGCATTCCACATTCGCTGGCTTCGGCCCCGATGTTTAACGAGTGTAAAATACCAGCTATTTCATAAAACAGACGTGAGCCTCCATCATATTACACAATGATGACGTCACTCACAAAATATTAATTTAAAGATTGTAAACATAATGTTTGTTAATATCAACTGTCATGCAATTAATTTGTTAGTTATTATCATAATTAATTTGAGGCCTTTTATTGTAAATACCTCTGGGGCATTTTATTAAATTTAATGTAACTAATTTTATATAACACCTTATAGTGTCAAATATAAACTCAGTTTTCTATTAATCTTTTAAAGTTTCCGCGCAAACTTCACTCGGGGGGGGCGATGTGGAAGGGCTCATGATTTATTGATGTACCTTTCGTTTTATTCCTCGAAATTTTTCTTCGAACTGTTGAGTAATTTCATCTTTCTTTTACAAGCTGAGAAAATGGTACTTTCGAATTTGTTTACTTGCAAATTTATAAAGCTGTCACTTTTCTGCCTTATTTAGAGTTATTTATTTCTTTCTCAAGTATAAAATAAATTAACGTTTTCATTTTCTTTAAAAAACAATTTTGGTAAAACCTCCCATAATTAGATGCTACACTTGACAAATCGAGTAACTTTCTTAATTAAAGAAAATTATGGTAATTACATCGAAATTATTCTAAGACGTTCTTTTGTGTCCTACAAATTAAATTACATTTATCATTACATAAACGTCATTTTAATGACATTATGAAAAAAAAGTATTGCATACTATTTTTTATTTTTTTTTAATCTTTTTATTTCGAGGCTCATGTCCTAAAGGAATATGTCAGCCCCATAAATTAAAATTACTAAAATTCCAACAACACATAATATAAAAAATACAAATTAGAAAAAAAAGGAAATATACATCAATAAATAATGTAAGGCTGTTGTAAATGCGTAAACATATTAAAAATATCACGTGGTGCATTGGAATTTGGTTCGGATAGCACCACTCGCAAAGCACATACATTTTAACTATTTATATTTTGTCTTTACTTCAACAACTCCCTTGATGAGCATTATTTTTCTTAATTCTTGTCAAGGCCGATGAGAATATCAAGTCTTTACGATATTAATAAGTTTTTTCAAACGTTTTTTTCAAAATATATATTGACATTTACATTACACGTATATAACATTGTATGTAACATTGTATATAACAAATACGTGTAAACCAAATGTCATAATTGCGCTCACAAGTTATACAGTAAACTACGCTCATAAAATGTTACCATTGAAGAAACTTTCGTTTAAAAAGCAGCGAACAGTTGTTGCTTCCGGTCTGCACAGCGATACGATATATTGTGGCAGTTTAAATGTCAAACTTCCATTTGGACAAATTTTGTTTGCGATGCAGAACATTGATCGCTTTGCCAAAATAGAATGAACTGTGACAAATGTAATATATATTTAGAACGCTAAAATAAAGCTGTAAATGAAATACTGAAATTGCTTCTATTAAAATAAATATTAGCTTTAATAATCATTAGATCCACGTCAATTCACTTCAGCTAATACGTATACAAAAAATTTGTTTTCTGTGTTCATAAGCCAATCGAGCTTTTCACACGAAATGCGCTGGCTATTATTTCTCACGTTATCGTAAGATAAAACGTTGAAACTTTTTTCCTACTTTCTAGGTTTATTTCAAGTTTGGCATGTTCGAAATCGATATCGTATTGTATCGGTTACTAATTTGAAATGTTCCCATATTTGAAAAGGAATATTTCCCGTGCGGAATTCCCGACAAGAGCTGCCCAATTATAACGGTTCAACTAACATAGACAGGCACGTAAAGTTGTTAACAATTTAACAGAGGGCTGCACTCGTACTTTTTTTTTAAACTTTATCTTTAATTTCAAATCAATTTAAAAATGATAGAAACTTGCAATTGGCTACTTTATTCAGTAATTTTAATGTTACTCGTTTACAATTAATTAATAAAAGAATGAAATGAAAATGAAAGAAACGTAGGATAGCATAAGAATAATCTCCCTGTCAAGGGAAATAATTAAGTGGAGGATTACTTTTAAACTATTTCTTTTATTACCATTTCGATATCACAAAAATATTTTTTGCTTATTTCATGACGATTTCAATTTATGCAATCGTTGTTAGTTTTTTTTTATTCTAACTACTGTTTTTATTTATAAATCTATAAATATAAAATGAGTGATTTATAAAAATCCTAAAAAGATTGTTTTACACGGCAAGTCTACTAGAGAAAATTATTTGGTGGAAAGATTTCATTAGACTTCAACTCATGCTCATTCGTATGCAGAAATATATATAAGGTATATATACGATATGCAATCTTTTATATTGATATATAAAAATACGATATACACAAATAGCACAAGAACATATTAGAGAATATCATTATGATTATCGAGTATAAATTTTTTTGTGATCTTAGCTACGAGATAAGCAATCAGAAAAAATGGAACTTTAACTATCTAGGGTCCGCTAGACTCTCATCTTGCTCAGACTTCGTCGAGTCCCTTGCGATTCTACCACAATTCATGTTCAGAGATTAGATAAAAAAAGAGCTTCATTTTTGTTATATTTTCAAGGTAGCTGTCCTGTGAGCAGTATGATTTTTATTGAAATTCTTTGCTTTAACTTCTAAATTGAAGTAATAAACTTTAATAATTATACTCTAATTTAAACTAATTTATTTGTCAATTTACTGTAAATATTTCATTGTAACACATACATAATCCCAAAACAAAATTTGATTTTTATTCATATTACACAAAGTATAGGTTAGTCTTAGTCTTATTATTTATAGAAGATATGGGTATATTTGTAGCCAAAACGTTTAGATAAATATCATTTTTGACCACACCCCTGTCGTTTAGAAATACCGTTGAATTGCCGCTGTTTAACTATTTCACATTTCAAATATTCATCATGTTTTTCCTTCCGAAATCTCTGCTTTGGAATCCCGATCAATTGAAGCAATAACAAAACTTCTCCCTTTTGCTAATATTGTGTTAAATCATTGCTATATTTTATCGCCTACAAAAATGTGTCGGGATAATATAAATCACACAGATTTTCCTAATATCTGACATATTATTTATTCGCGCTTCAAGATACATATTTACTCTTGAGCCCACACCTGGAACAAAAGAAATAACTTAATAACGCCAAATCCGATTCATATATTTTTTTGATCTTTTAAGCCAACGCTTATTACAAGGATACGGTAAAACAGGCCTTTGGTATTAAAAATTATTATATAGGTAAAATTATCTGTACATCTAGTCCTTTACAACTTTATTTAATCTTTGGTGAATGATTTAAGAGATGACCAATTGACACAGAAAATTTTATTTTTTGATATTAAAAAATCAGATTTTTCTTTTCGACTTTTCGAAATCGATAGTCTCGAAAATTGCTGCCATAAGGTATTAATCTTAACACCAAATAAAAATATTTCCTCGCTCAGTAAAGCGGGCCGGTGACAGCTAGCATAGAATAATGTTTTGTATGATAAAATTATTTTAACATCGATTTATCCATTCATGTCGAACAGCCAGTGCAGTGTTTGATTACACATCCGTTAACTATTCGCTGAGACTTACTTTAATAGAAGCACGGGGTTATCAAGACGATATAACCATAATTACACGAGCGTCGTACGGGTATGACGTCATTACGGTACCATTAAGCGCGTTATTCCTTACTTTAACGTCAGCTTGTATTATGCAGTCACTGAGTTTTCTGTACTTCACTAATAACTTGGACGAGTAATTTATTAAAACCTGTCTCCATTCAATATGATAAGAAACATGAACATAATTTTAACGATCTTATAAATGTTCTAATATTTTAGACACACAATCATTTGAATAAACATTAAATAATTGAATTTCAGTAGTAAAGAGTATTGATTATTATAAATACTGTTCTTGCAAGATGAAGTTATATTTAAAAAAGATACTTTCAAAAATAATCTGTAGAAAAACAAGTCTTGGATTTAAAAGTATTTCAAGCATACATGTAAGACGTATCTACTTGAGAAAGTGGTTAAGTACCTATATAAAATAAAAAAATATCTACTTATCGTTTTAAGTTAAAAGAAGTACGCTAAGTATACTACCGTTACTGGGTGACTGTTGAAGGACCTTAAAGTGGCCAATCAAGTTAGCATTCTGACACTATTTGACAGCTCACGCGATCGCATGTTCACCCTCCGGGTATATTCAGCTCTTGGCATTGTATATTGTGAGAAGATCGTACCACACATTAATGTCATATCGTTGTATAATTCCGTTGAATAACATCATCACGTCGTGATAGGCTCCGTGGTGCAATGGTTTACCGCTTGCTTTTTAACGCGAACCACGAATTCGTTTCCCGGACCACACGAGTGCAGTCGGGATGGTGGTAGATTTCGCCTAATATCGCTACCACCTTCTATATCAATCTGCCAGCATAACTATGTAACTGCTTTTCGGCGTACATGTAAGAGCAAGAATTATACTGGTCATACACGCTTCGCCATCTACGGCCTCATTGTCACTTAATATCATGTGTGAACAGGGATCGAGTGTTAGCCTAAGCCGAATAAAAAAAATTTAGAATATATTATCCATTCCATTACGCACGCCTCCATATATTATATGATCGAAGTTATTGCGATTAGTCAGATTGAGTAGAAATAAGTGATAAAAACTTTTTATTTTATATTATTTGCTTACTAATTAATAGTACAATTTTCAAGATACGGCATAAATTATTATTTAATTAGCAAATATTTAAATGTAGCGCTATTGACACTTAATTTAATCTCTCCCTCAACAGTACCAATAGCAATTAAATTAATTTGGGCTTAAATTTTATGTAAGCTAAGCTGAAAATTAAAAGTGCTTGTGTCACATTTCCGCCTGCGACGTTGAAGATTGCGGATTCGCAATTTCCTCTTGAAATTACTTGACGGAGCTGTTCTCGGGAAAGTTAACACTCGGGTTTAAATAATTTTAATTTTTATTCCTTACATTAAAATTTTATGTAAGGATTTTATTTGATGTTAAAAGATGCTTTGCTGATATTGTTTCTGAAATTTTCGACATGTTCTTTTAACGGAACAAAAAAGAACAATTATTGTATATAAATATCGAAGAACAGAGAATAGGCTGTTTCTATGTTAGTGCGTTTTACCTACTACCACATAACTACATCATCACTTAACACTAGGTGAGATTGTAGTTAAGTATAAAGGTATAAAAATAAAAAACCTACAGTAACGAGATATTACAACTCGGCCCCAAAATTTAACACCACATTTGTATTTTACACAGGATCCGTTTATTGTTTTTGTTCACGGAGTACAAAGGTCTAGTTACGAAATAAAAATATTACATTAATATATTTTTATTGTCTCACATTAAAAAAAAATATGGAAATGTTATTTGTATTAAGCTTAAAAGAAATATTTTTGGTACCTTATGTGAACAATTCTTTGTGGGATATTGTGATAATAAATTCCTTATCAGATCACATACACGCGATCGCATGATGGAGCTCGACATAGACTCTTTCCAATTTGACAGTTCCTTTTGACTTTATACTACGATATGGTCCCTATTGACATGACCGCTCTGATATTAGTATCTGCATGCAGCTAAACGGTCCGAGGAATGGTAGAAAACAGTTACAAAACTAAATCGGAGATCCAATCATAAGGTAATAATAAAATTAGGACGTATCGACAGTTATGTAATATATTTTATTGTAATAACATATATTTAAATGAAATGTTCGATTGTCTTTTGAAAACTTATATTTATCCTCATCAATACTTGATTGCGTTTATTACCCGGAGGCACAAGATGGTCAATCTCGTTACCATATGTTTACACCTCAAATTGGGTATTATAATGTTAACGAACAAATGCTTGACGCCGAATAAAAACCATTAAGAATGTCAAGAAGTTTTAACAAAAAAAATTAACATCTATTCCTTTATGATACCGCAGAATTATATATAAAGTGATTTTTTATACATTTTGCAAATGCATAAACATAACGTTTAAAAAGTAAACAGTTCACAACGAAATCGACATGCGAAAAAATTAAAACTGTAAAATTTCATAACAAAGAGCTGTTACCAAAATCTACTACAAAACGTTATTATACGTTTTTTAAATTAAAATTTTTCGCCATTTTGTGTAACCTGCATTTCAGTGATAACGGGTATACAGAAGTTAATTTATTAACGTAATAAGCCCTTTCTGTATAACGTATCCGGACAGTTTTTCCTTGAATAAAATAATAATAACAATTTTTGCTATGAGTAATTCTGTTTCGTATTTACTAAATTAAAAAAAATCTTATTTTTTATTTTTTTTCGATAGTGTTTCATGTCTTACTCGCATTAAGTTCTCAGTTAATCTGTCGTTTGAAATAATAAAATCATAATGTACTTATAAAGATTTTGCTTAAAATTCGTATACTGAAGAATTAAATCTCGACCTTATACCAAGAATCTACTAACATAAATATAATAATTTATTATGAAATACTTGTCTTTAAACATGATGAACAACCTTTTCTATTTAGTATTCATGCATTGAAGTAATAAAAAATAATTATTTATACAAAACGATATAAGTATCTTTCAACATAGTTTAATTCCGAGCGTAGAAAACTACATAGCTACGAATTGAAAATAAATAGAAGTTATATTTATTTTTCATCAAAAGTCACGTCTCTCGAGGCAATGCTATAAATTTCAACCGCGGAACAGCTTTCATTATTGCCAGTAATCATACATTTATTTTAAACTAACTGATAAAGTTTTTAAAAATTAATAATATCGTTTAATTGATATATTTATGTAGATAAATAAATAAACGTTCAACAGTACTATTGTATGCATTTAGCCCCTCAATTCGGGAACCGTGAGCCCCGAGTCCAATTTAACTCGTATGTAAAGTAATTGAGGATAATTCAATAAATTTCTTTTTTTTATGAGCCCTGGTTATTGGTACTCAAAGCTAGCAATTAGTTAATTGCAAGATTAATATGACTTTAAAATATAGGTGGCAGTAGACTGAGAAGAAGAAGATATACATATATACGCAAATGTACCTATTAACATTAAGTAATTAATTTTCATTATATAAGATATTTACAAATATTATAAAAATCATTTTTAAAGATCACATTGCTATTTCTTTCCTATACGTCTGCATCGTTTGGATATTATCAAAGCAGCCATGCTCCTCACGTAATATACATTTCGGATTTACGTGATCGCGAAATGTAGAATCTGTTCTGTACAGAGACATGAATATATTACGCAAATGTAAAACGGGTACATTAAACACCGGCTCCATCTGTTAGTCAACAAACTGTAATTCAGTTTTAGTTTTCATATAAAGGTAAACAATATGATATAAACATTTTTTAATTCAATTTCAATTATTCAATTCCACAATAATACACATTATTACTTTTAACCAAAACTTAATGGTATTAAAACTGTTGAAATATATTTTTTTTTCATAGATCGTAGTATTTTACCAATGAGGGATATATTCGTCATTAGAAAAATACTTAACTGTTATAAATACTTACTGGTTAATATATAATTTAAAAAAGTATTTTTAAAATCTGATCAATACGGAAAAAGTTATGCACGGTCAAACATAAAAAAGTATCAAACAGTTGCATTGAAATCCTGATTGTAAGTTAAAAATAAAATAACTACTACATTACAGTAGAAACATTTGATCTTCAAATGAGTTTTACAATTAACAAACTTACGTTTTTTTTATTTAATTAATAAACTTGAACTAGCCCTCTAAAATAATAAGGTAGTTTTGATGTTTCTTATCGAGGGCTTTTTTATTATTTCTTGAACAAATACGCAACATAACAGGAACATTAATTCAAGTAAGTAGTATATTTTAGCTTAACGCACAAGCCTTGAGAGAGTTATAGGTCTCACGGTGTCCTAATCGCCCGGGCATACCGAATATATACCTTTCTAAATATAAAAAGGTCAATCGTATAGATTTCAAAATAGCAACGACTCAAACTTTTAGAAGAAGCGCTTTTATAAAAGAATTTTCTTTCATTTCATCGTAACAAAAAGGTGGAAATCTTAGATATGTCACAGTTACTTCTAAATGCCAGCTGAAGTTTAATTAATACGTTGAATGACATTTACGCCTCGAGTCCCTTGCCTTTTTCTTTGGTCTGCAAACTTTATTCTTATTTTACCGAAGGATATTATGTAACTTATTCAAATTATAATTAAATGATTGAGCTATTGATTGACCCAGACATTCTCAAGTCTAATCGAATTGAATTTAAGACACAGGCATGACGAAAATTTCAAGCTTCGGATCTAATATTGGTCCCTATCACGTACATAACTTGTTACACGCAAAAATTACTCGTTGTAATATTAATATAAATACATGACCGACGAGCTCATTTAACTTTATAATTAAATCTTAACAGGTTGTCGGCGCGAATCTGATACGATGTATACCATATTATTCTATTAGTAATATGTTTATATGTAAATATATTTTCTATATTTTTAAACAGATTATATTAGAACTTAATCTTTCACTATTATATTAACGATGTAAATAATGAATAATTAGTCACACGTTCATATTTACCTCAAATATTCTCATGTGCTGGTCACCGATGACTCCTGCGTCTGGAAAACGTTGAATATGGTGTTTATATTTAAATCTAATTGAAATTCTTTTATTTGTTTAAACATATAAATCCGTTCGTGAACCATTTAAAAAATGAATGCTCTTAGTACTTTCCCAACTATGTTCAGGGCACAACATTCAAATTTCTCAATTTAACATTTATGCATAATATTCACAAGTTATATTTTGTTTTAACTTTGCATTCATATTAATTCAGTGAATAAGAACTTGTACATGATTAGTATACCACGAAAATATACAGAAAGCTAGGTGCTTAGTGACGTCATATCATCTCCACTTACGCTCGAGGCATTACATCATAGTAATCCTATTACGAGTGCAAATTAAAGTCATCTCTCTTAGCTGACACGACGCGTATTACTACGTTGTATCAAACCAACTAATGACCTCTTTTCGCTTTTAATTAGGACTTTTAACGGGTTTAAAGCCAAAGTAAGAAGAGGTCTTTAAAAATAGGTTGTACATTGACACAGTTGATAAGAAGTAGACCGCTTGTATGGATTTACGTAGTCACTGAAATACATAAGTGAGAGTAATGAGAGTTTTTACCAGTAGAAATTCAGCGTAACTATTTCATTGCCCCTAAAAACGTCATTTATTCTTGAAGTTTGACTCGAAAAAAAGCGATAAATATTGTGTTTCGATTCCCGGGTGTTATAACTGTTTTTGCCAATTCTTCGTTAATTACACCCCGATTATTTTCGAGTGAAAGGTGTTATATTTTATTACCGAATTATAGCTTAATGTTACCGTTTCATGATGTAAAATTGAATCTGAAAAAATTAATAACAGTTTTTTGTATTTGTTGATTTATGTTGTCTGTTATGTATACATCTAAACTCATAGTCATTTACCATATTTATAGTCGTTTGTAACTTATTGTAAAAACAAAAATATTGTCTTATTGTAGACTACCGTCACGCGCCCGCTTCTCTGGTCGTGGTAATTTATGTAGTAATTTATGAGTTCATCATATTGTTTGTAAGAGTGTACATATGGTTTTTGGGGTGTTAGTTCACACAAAACAGTTGCGTTTTTATAAACAAGAGCAATGATATCTCATTATTGAAAAAATTACTATTAAATAAACATTCGTATCCTACAGTTCCACTAAATAAAGTATAAGCAGATTAACGGCGAACAAGGAGTGATGGATCAATGCTTTCGACCCTCGTCACGTCGTAAGGAAAGTGTTTTCGTGCACGTCACAAGTTAAATATCTGATCTGAATTACGTATACACAGTTCTTGTTCCTTCATAGTTTTGTTTCGGTATACGCAACCTGCTAAATTATTTGTATACGAATATCGATTTTGGAAACTTTTATAATAAATAATGCGCGATGTCCATAGCCGTAATACTCTTGCCGTGTCTCTTACTCTTGTTGTGTCTTTTGTTGTGCTATTATTTTTTGAACATTTATTTTAAGTCGTAGTAACATTTATTTTTCGATGAGCGTCCGGGTAGAAATCATAGATAACAGTTTCGATGTGAAAGGCTGGTTATTTATCCAATAATGAGCTCAGATAGACTATCTTCAGCGGCACTATATTATTAAGTGCGAGACTTCCACATAAAAAGAAAAATTAATCAATGGATAATTTAATTATTTTGCCAGAGTAAATTAATAAAATATACAAGCAGGCGGGGAGCTATGTATATAGTCCGCAATTTAATCCGTTTGACAACTGCTCAACTACGTACCAAACACATACCAAGCGCGACCGATCTGATATCTCCTGCATCCAGTCATACCCTTTAACCATAACTACCTCGTCTATATATCTGGCTGGTAATTTTTACCCATTACATCATCAGCCGGCAGTCTACCTCTCACGAGAAGCACCACTTAGCTCAACCTTCGCCTATATGCATCTAGTTGCAGCCAGCTACCTTGTGCAGTTTGTTGCGCAGTCTTGACAATAGTTATAATCCATCAGTAATCACTTCTACGGCAGATGTAATCAGGCCATAGCCGCTTAAGTTTACAGTTACTAGAGGGCTAGTTACTATAAGTAAATTTAGCTGTCCGACAGTTTACTTCATTGCGAATCATAGCCAACAAATAAACATCAAGGATCTTTCCATCGACACACATCTTAACACCATATATGAAAACAGGTTATAAACTTTGGTGTTCAGGCCCTGAGACACGGGCGACAAGACATGGCGTAGCTTATGGAAGCATTATGCTTTCTATTTCGTAACGTAATTGCACCCATTAATAGCAATTTTTACCTGCCTCCGTGGCGCACGGGAATTTTGTTTACCTGTTAACAAGGAGATTTAATCCGATTTACATCCGTGTATAGGTGGTGCCAGACGGTTTTTCCTAACACGCGTGGCTGCTACTGGTAATTTCAAAGTGCCGCCGTTTTCTAGTATAAAAGAAAAAAAAAGACACAAAAAAACAATTATTGAGGATATATTAACTTAATGGTAAACGGAACTTAATGTATTTTAAATGTCGCATTGCTATGCAGTGAAACATGTGATGATCAGAGTATTTTATGCCCCATTGTCAGTGAAAACATTATGATATTAAAGACGAATGCTACCCCGTTACCCATATAAAAGCTTGATATCTATTTATTATTATCATAATTTATCTAATTATGGAAATAAATTTCATCATAATCAAATGCATCGGAGTGTCTGAATAATGCCGCTGATTTCTGAACGTGACCACTTATTATGTGCTCTTTCGTGCCCATTTTTCCCATTAAAAGAAAAAAAAAACTGAAGATTTCATTTTTCAAGTAAAGTGAACATTTTCAGAATAAAACTCAGGAAAATGCGGAGTAAGATAAAAATGAACAATCGCGAAAAGTTTGCCCGAGCGTATACAAAACGAGCGAGATGAATGAACAAGAACACTGGGAGCAGTGACGAAGTGTTTTGTTTGTAACCGCCACAGACATGGATGTTTTCAAAAATATCAACCGTAGGGCAGTGTTTTACAACTTGCATTGTAACATGGATGTACCGGGTTCGATTTCGGGGCCACATGAATAATGGAGTCTGGACGGTGGTTTTTAGAACGTCGCCTAGGAAGCTACCACCCTCAATGTCAAACTACTACCATAACAGGTTTGCTGTGTTCCAACAGTCATATGAAAGACAAATTATGCTGCGTGAACACGTTTCACAGTCGACATCCTCATTGTCGTATCAAATATGGTCACGTGTTAGTTCATTGCCATATAAAAAGACGGAAATTAATAATCATTTAAAAATTTTATTTTCATAAACAATATTAGTATTTTGCTGATGGTAGGAATCTGAAGTTGAACAGGAGACATTAAATATACTTTTTTGAGCGATATTGTGCTAGTTAAATGTTATTGACATCCTTATCCGTCAATAATAAGGTGCTACGATCCATGAAAAAGATATTAAATATTATTCAACAGTTTTGAAATAGAGTTAACATGCTATATAAAGGGTATTACCATAATTTACACGAATAAATTTTAATTGTATGGTATTGTACATAAGTTTGATCGATAATTTAATTTTTCACATTTACGTAATTAAGATTAAAGAATTAAAAATTGTAAAATTATGACACGATTAACTAATGTTCTTGTTTAAAAGATGCCGTAACGAGTTATTACTGACTTAAGATTGTATTTTTTCTTCTAAATATTTATTCATTCGGTATAACGTTATTAATTATGTAACATATGTTATTTACGGTTTCGCTTCTATACATAGATCTCGTACGACCAAAGTAATAGGGAAATGCATTTCATTTACGCCCTCTAAGATGAAGACACATCTGCACCGTATTTCTTTGCAATACTGAGGAAAAAGTGATATAAACCGTAATACGTACGCATATACGCCGTAGATATTGCTTACATTAGACAATGTAGATAGTATATAAAACAATTTAAAAAAATCAATGTTTTCAGTGAAACCACCCCTATTTGAAAGAGATTTTTATTCATCACCCATGCTATTTTTCATTAGGAGAGGGGAGAATGAAGCATATAAATCCCTCTAAGACGTAAGTCAACATTATTAAATAGGATTGAACGAAAACCAATAAGGCGACAAACAAATGGCATGCATAAGTGAAACACAAACGCAACAATCCACTCAACACATTCGCGCTGAATACTAAACAATTCACACAATTCTAAATCTTTACGGCGCAACTGTAAAGTAAATGGAACAATTCCCACATAAAGTGGAATCACTGCGAAAAGAAATAAAAAGTTGTTGTTCAATTTATATGAGCTCCGGACTGTGTATAGTGTTTCTTTTTAAATATGTAAATACCTCCAATACGTGTAAATATTGGATAAGCAGATTATCAAATTCTTTTAATGTGGGAGCAAGTCAAAAAATTTCCTTATCGGTTATGGGATTACACTTGATTTGTCGTGATGTTAAGTGACAATAAGGGCATATACGGTGAAGCGTGTTCCCCCAGAATACTTATGGCTCTTACATTTACGACTCCTGGCACATGGTATTAGA
>DWQX01002065.1:0-23674 GCA_018245475.1 Pharmacophagus antenor
ATTTATTACCTATGTGATATCGTAGTCAATATAACTATTTTAAAATGTGTCAAAAAAATTATATTCAAATTACTGTGCTACTTGTGTTCTCATTTCAATGCTGTGTATTTAGCTTAAATATTTAAACTAACAAATTAAGAATTTGATTTGCATGCATCAAAACATACTAAATTTACGAAGCAATAAATGATTTAAAGCATATAGTATAAATTATATGACTAGGAGAATTGTTATCTAAGTTTGCAATATATTCAATAATAAATTTGTAAAGGTGATATATGTAAAGAACACGTTGTAACTATTAATTTCAGTAATACTAAACATGGAACTATAACTAGTTAACTAGGTTGTAATAATTTTGCTTAATTATGGTGATTGAGTAAAAACACAGTGAATTCAAGTTGTAATCTTAACGCACACATATTTACAGATACATCTCTAGCGTTACAAATTAATAATTTGTAATACTCAGTGTTTCGTTCAATATTTATCTTATATTGACAAGGGGACTGGTGACAAACGATGTACCACTGCTTTTTCGGGCACTAAAATATGTGATAATACTTAATGTTATTTTAAAATATATAAATGTGGAATAATTTCATAAATGCCCCTTATAAATATACCGGGCATTTACGAATCACCCTGCGTGATATTACAAAACCAAAAGTCGATCACGACTTAGTCATGCCGACATTAGCTCATCTGAATAAGCTGCAGCTTAACTAGATTGAAATGCTATGTTGTTGCTGTTTTACAATTAACCGTTCCCACTAAAATACTATTAATTTATACCCTCGAAGATACAATTACTTTATTACAAGAAGTGATGGCAGTGTTACATAAGCGATTCAAAACAGGTACTGTGACAGAAACAAATAACTATTTTTATTGAGATTTTTAAATATTGGCGAGTTTTAGTTCCTACGTTAAGTTCGTATATCGAAAAAATATTTTGTTTATTACACGACTATAATCTAAATTACTCAACACGAGTTGTCTAAATTATTTATAATATATTTTTACATAGACTAACTACAGATAAATATTTACACTATGTGTGTAATAAATGTAATGGTGCCTCTGTACACGTTCACACTTGTGGTTTGCTATATCAGCTGGTCTGCCTTAACAGTGCACAAACAATTCGTGCACACAATAACTAAAGCTTATGATAAGCTTTAGATATATACATCACCTATAAATATTACTCTACATACGCAATCACAAAAATAATTTTCGAATTATACTTGTTATTTAATACGTTGTTATCATATAGACGAGGTAAAAAATAATGCTATTTACGCTATTTAAAAGCATTTTTTAAGCATTTTACAAAGAAACTAAAGCCGTACAGCCATATTGCCCTTAATACTGTAGAACATATTCAATTCTCACTAGATTATCTATAAATTTGAATTTAGTGTCCTCATAAGTCTAAATTCAGTGCATATATTAAATATGTAATAAAATTAACTAAATTGAATAACCTTGATGATGGTAATTATTATATTACTTAATATTTCAATAAATAATCTTATATCGATGTGACACAAAAAAGAAATGAAAATTCTTCTGCAAATATGTTACAGTAAATGCGGTGAAATATAAGTTAATAAGCTCATTAGTTGAAACAACATTTGCCTGCATGTACTACTCTTGCAAGTGTTTCGTCGTACAAACAATTTAATTGAAAAGTATGTGATAATATAAAATGTATATAAAATGATCTTAATATTGACTATAATATGTTCGCAATGGCAAAACATAACTTTAATTTAAAAAATAGAACTATATTTCAGTTTCGCTCAATTTTGAAAAAGTTGATATTGTAATTATGGGATAGCAACTTTTATACTATTAACCAATTACAGCGACCTCTATAGAGGATTTATGAACCTACATGTACGTTAACTTATATACGAAATACCACTATTATGACTATCCCGCATGTGATGTCAGTAAGCGTTGTTTCGAAAATTACTTTGACAGAAACAAAAATCAAAAGGTATATATCTCACTTCAAATTGAGTTGAGACATTCGTGGGTAGTAAAGGTTGAAGTGATGTAGTGCTTCGTACTACAGCAGGGCCGAGAGGTCAGACGGAGCTGAAGCTCGAGGTCGACGGCTTGCAACTGTAGTCGCGTTGCTACGCGGTGTTGATTTGCTCGACGTTTAAGTGTGTGATGAAACGCAGGCGCATCTGTAACGCGGGCCGCAGCTTACGTATCACGACCTCCGCTTCGTTCTTCATCGTGTCGCCGACGAACATGTACTTTATGTGGTAACTGCATTCATGTATGTTAAGAAAAGTATATTTTTTTATTCATTTCCTATTTATACAAAGACAAACGATATCTTGGTGATAAAGATGTTTTTACAACACAACATTGTAGACACTAGACTAGTGATATCATAGGTGTTCCACTAGTAACAATATGCTTCATACTGCACAGTGGTAATGTTTGTACATTACTACGGCGTAGTGGTTTACCACTTGCAATACAAATATATCTGATTAAGTTCCAGGGGCAGGTGAGTATTGAAGTTTATGTGTTGGTATGGCTTCTTTAAACCTGCCTGGTAAGCATTGTTGTGTTCCGACAGTAACACATATAAAGAGCCAGAATATACAAAACAACAACTCTCTATGTAAGACCCCGCTCTACTTATGTCTTAGCTATTTATCAATACAAAATATATGTTCAAATTTTAAAAAGGATACAGTAAATCGCATATAGGATCGATGTACTGCAGATGCGGCTGCGTTTTGTCTATATGAGCGAGGAGCTCGTACAGATTTATAGTGAGGTCCATGACCACGCGCGAGAGGTCCGAGTTGAAACGTTGCAGGAACGGACCGACCAAGTGGCAGAGGAACAATAGTTGAGTTTCCGTGTGTATTTCTGGCGACAGCTTGTCTTTCACGAACCTGAAAATTGTGAAACTTTTATTACTAAAAATATAAAAAAAAAATTACATCTCCGGTAGGTTTTATTTTAAAGACAATAAGTTACAGCAAGTTTTTAACAAGTCAAATGTATTGTCTTCAAAAATTATCAGGTATGTTCGAAAGTTTAAAAAGTGTTTCAAACTTTCATTTCATTATTCATCATCGTTACGCATCGCTGGACATATCCACGAACAGTAGCTCTCTACTGATCTCTCATTCATCAGCTATGCTGCCTTCATTCAATGGCTTCCATCAGGCATCCAATTTTCCAAATTTACTTATATATATCGTGCAAACTAACTGCTGAGAACTGGATCCTTTTAGCTTGAAAGCCTACATCTAATTTTATTATAGAATATAGATACTTACTGCGGTACTTGCATTATCTGTCCCGCACCTGCGTGATACCAGACGGCGTGCGCCAAAGCTAAAATCAGACTGTACTTATTCTCCAACATGGCATTTTTGGTAGTTGTAAGATTGAACAATTGGAACGGCGTATGAACGAACGACCAATCCACCATCTCAGCGCTCGTCATCAGTTCAAATATCTTATCGTGCAGCACGTTCCAGTAAGGGTCCGGCAGCGCAGCCATTATCAACCCTATCGCGTTCACCCATAATTGTATTTTCGTTGCTGGTATGACAACGAAACCTTTGGTTATTACGTCCATGAGACTGTTACCAATGGTGTTCGGAGGTAGCGGTAGAGACATTATTTCGACGCAAGTCACGTACAAGGCGTGAGCCGACGGATTCGGGTACTCGTTGAAACGCCAGTCTGTATTTGGGAAGTGAGATTGCCCGGTCATAGCTGGTTGATGTTTTAGGCAACTATTGATAAATTATAAAAAAATATATTACAATACTTTAAATTTTTTGCTTTCTAATGAACGACTTTTTTATAATTGTTGGAGATAATATATGTTAGAGGTGAACACCAAAAATTGTTGAAATTACGAGTAATTCCTAATAATGTAGACCGGAAATGCATTCACTGGGTGGTAATAAGTGCCAAATAATCCTGATATTTAGTTAATTACATGTTGATATTTAGTCTTTTGTAAATAATCACCACCTTTTAGTAAAATAAATTGTCATAAACTCAATATAAAAATGGTAAGGCTAAACAATGTTCAGAATATAGTATAATTAAAGAACTCATTAGACATTTAAATTTTTTATGTCCAAAAGGATACTGTCCACCATTCTGTTAACAAGGCTGAGGTAGTAGTTCAGGTCAGGCGCCCATGCGGTGGCCTCCACTTCGGACTTGGTGAGGTAGGTCTGGAAGGCCTCCGTGGTGGCCCAGCCAGCCGGTCTCACCTCCTTGAGAGAGCCAAGAACAGCGTAGACTAGCTTACGCTTTAAAAGCGGCTTGTCACGAAGTTTAATTTCGTAGTAATGGAGTGTGTTATAAAGAAACGTGACCGGGCGATCTGAAAATGACAAGATCACATGTTAATTTGGAACACAGACGTAAAATTATAAAGGTAAGATACTTCATTTTAATATTATCAAATATAGCCATTAAGATAGTAACGTCATTAAAATTGTTTTTAAATTTCATTCTCTTAACGCCAATTTTTTTACATCTCACTTTGAATATATTTCATGAGACATTTGTACCACGGAGCTTGTAGAGTGGCTAGTGGAGATATTTCCCAATACATCAACAGAAATAAATGGTCAAGTGCCTGTCGAACTCGCAACGTGAAACGTTCCGTACCAAAACAGTCTAAAAAATTAGGTTTTTTTTTTTGTAAATATTACCTTATTTTTACTATTTGTTGCAGAAGTGGCAACAGATACACACAAGCTGTGTAAATTCCAACTTTCTATCCATCATAGGTCATGAGACAGAGCACGCTGACAGGCATACGGACAGACAAAATGAACGGAAAGACAAAAAGAAATCTCAGTAATAGGGTTCCGTTTGTCATCCTATGTAGAGAACACTAAAAAATTAAGAACGGTCAGCGATAATAAACAGCTCACCGTGGAACTTGTAAAGGTATCCAATGTGTTCGAGCAGTTGCTCCAGGTTCTTGCTAACTTGAGGTATCTCGAGGTGCCGGTGGACGACCACGTCGAGCACCGGAATGAAGCGTAGGCACACGTTGCTCAGGTACACCGGGATCGTGCCACCGTAAGCGCCGCTCGCCTCCTCCGGAGCAAACTTTTCCGGATATTTTCTGTGGAACGCTAAGTGCTTATCGTACCTGAAACCATAGAATCGTTAATCACAAATCAAAACATCTTTAACAGTAGTACATAATAAAATACCACCACGGTAGCCATGATCGCTGACCTTTTAACTTCCTTTGTTTATAATTCTTTATTCGAGCGTTACTTTGCGGTACACCACGACAAAATAAAACAAATATTGATATGCCAATTTCCGCTTGGAAAATTATTTTTTATTTCATTTGTTACTTTAAATGGTGGAGTTGATTATGTTTAAGATTCGACCGCGTGACTAGTGCTTTACCACTCGCTCTGTAACATCCTCGGTTTAATTCCGTGATCGCATGAGTTGTGGAGTTTAAATGGCGATAATTTTTTCAAACTCTATCAAAATAATAGAGTGCAAACATAGTTTTGTTTCTTCTAAATAGGAGCTGCATTACGTGAAATTACAGTGATAATGACATACAACTTTATATTTCCAGCGTTTTAGTGTTAACAAAATAATAATAACTATTTTTTATCGACATCATTTCTAATTGTTTAAGAAATCTTGTATGTAAATGATTGGACATAATATGATTTTACCAATTATTTTGCTTCCAGTGTTCAGGTGAGTTTTCCTTAACGAAATCTTGCGCACGGTTCCTTAGCTCGGAGCCCTTAAGGAGCAGCAACTGGATGATGTACAGGCACACCTGACTCTCATTACCATCTAAGTTGGGACGGAGTACCTTTAACATTTAAAAAATATGTATATATTAAAATTTTACAACACCTATATATGAAGTATCCTAAAAAAACGTTCTAATTATATTTTATGTTACGAAAAAATACTTGGAATATTTAAATGTTTTCTTCAAATTTTCGATTGTCAATGAAATACTTTTAAAATTATAGGGGATGACACTTGACTTTATTTAAAATATTAATTCATTAATAAAATCTTTAAAAAAAACATAGCTTTTTACTTTACAACTTTATATTGTGATTGTCATGTGTATTTGTAAATTCTATTAATTTAATAAAAAAATAACACTTTTTTTTCATGACCTTAGTAAGAAATGACTTTAATTTTTTTTTTATAAATTATTTATCTGAAGAACAAGGATCTTAGGGAGTGTCATGATGGACAAAAAATTTGACAAAACCACCAAACTAGTACCATAAAAGTACTAAGCATCTAAAAACGACTTAATTATTTGGCCTATAGATATGAATACTCACACACAAGTATATATAAAACAGTTCAATTACTTGTCAATAAAACATGTATAAGTTCTATACATTGCAGGTCATTCAAATGTGTGATGATGCTTTATCTGTCGGCAGTTTGAGAGGAACTCACCAGGCACAACACTAGACGGTCGATGGTGACAATATTGTACTTCCACACTATGTCGTTTATTGCCTCTACGCACTTGTTTATATGCGGCCCGCCGGCGGGATTTGTTACTTCATATATAAGATAGTCGCAGAACTTGCGCAAATGTGCCGACAACGCCCTTGCCCCGATACGCTCTAGTATCCTTGAAAAAAAAAGTTCACAAACGTCATGAGCAATCACATGAATTATTTAAATCATTAGAAAAACCTACCAAGAAACCTACCTAAGAAAATAATAAAAGTCAAACGTATACAGAACTTCTTATCTAAGGGTGTTCTGTGAGTTAAAACCATTTAGTTCAATAAACTTTATTTAAATGCAGAATTCTCTGACTTCCACTTCATCAGAATGTAAAAAAAATCTGGTTTAAAAGATGCTTTTGCTAATAAAATACAGTCATTGTTGTAAAAACATGTACACGACCTAGTCTGATGACAATAAATGTAATGTCTTAACCGGCTCATGACTGCATCATATAAAAACGATCCACCAACAGTTGATGGTTACTTTTTAATCTAGCAGCGTTATAAATAAAATTAACTCACTTGAAAGCAATGGGATTGATCCGATTTGTTTCGAAAATGATTTTCCACAATAAGCACAAGAACAGGGGTGTGCCGGGTACGGAGAAGTGTGAAACTATGTCGTTGTCGTTCGCCATGGACGACCACTTACGGTATTCCTCCTCGACGAATTTCTTTAAGAGCTGCTTGTTCTCTTTCGGTGCTGGATTCTGTTAACATAATTAAAATAATGCCGGAATAGCTGGGAAAAGGGCTTATTATTTAAAACATCATAGTTCATTCTAGCGCGAATCCTAAACAAGGGATGCAAGGAAACTGAGTTATGGTCGAAGTGTATAAATGCGTAATTTTTTTATCGGTTATGGGCTAACACTTGACCTCGATTACATATGATTTTAAGTTACAATGAGACCATAGATAGAGAAACATAGCCCGGAATACTTCCGCCACTCACATGTATATGACCACCAAAGACACAGCAATGCTTTTATTGCGGCAGATTGACTTTGAAGGTGGTAGCTAGCCGAGCAGAACGATCCTATCACCATCTAGACTCTACTACTCCTGTTGTGGCCTGGTATCTAACTCAGATTTCTGAGTTATAAGGCAAACAGTGACACTACAGCCCAACGGAGGCATAAAAAAATATCATCTGTGGGCAAGCATAACCACATAAAGTGGACTGTAATGCTAACAATAGGGTTAACAGTTTATGTTTTGTACAAAAGTCTAACATTTAAGAATTAAAATGCAACCCATAAGTACACGGGGAGATTTTAATACTGCTATTTCCTGTCAGTTGTTATAAATAGCTATTACACACATAAATAACAATACCTGAGCAAAAAACTCGACCAGCACTGGTGGGAAGCACTGTATTGTATGCTGCGACCAAATGTGGGGAGTGTTAGTCATTATCGTTGTGAGTAATTCTTTAACAGCAGCACCATCGCCACCTGTAAAACAACAATTTATAATAAAAATATTGTAATATACAATTTACCCATTCGTCATAGAAGATAGCAATTTATTTTTAATAGATTTTTATGTTACCCCTATATTTTTGTCTGCTTCCGTGGCGGACTGGTTTACCAGTTTGCATTGTAACGCGGAGATCCCGGATTCGATTCCTGGGCCACAAGTGGAATTGTGTAGTCTGGATAGTGGTAGTGACAAACAATGACAATTCGTTGCCATAAAATCATTGCTGTTCTGGTAGTCATGCATATGAGAGTCAGATGTATTCTGGGAGTAAGCGTTTCACGATCTACGGTCTCTTTGTCACTTAACATGAAGTGAAATAGAGTTCAAGTGTTAGCCCATATCCTTAAAAAAAAATATAGCAATACCAAAGGGTGTACAGTACATAAATTTCAAAGCCGGACAAAAAGATTTACAGCGATAATTAAACAGTACTAAGAATCTAATTCAAGATATAAAGAGTTAAAAAGAATATACAACAACAGGAGAACAGTTCAGTTGATCTATACTATGTAAAGTGCATTGCAAATCACAAAACTAAAATGATCTCTTAAGTATATTAATTTTCATTGCAGTTGACAATCAGAGGGTGAGTGAGGTGGTAGGATTTTTACTCGGATTATGTCCAAATCATAACAGCTACAGTATATCACAGTTGGAATAATTTAATTAAAATTTGCGAACACTATAAATGAAGGTAATTATGTAAAAAATAAATAGACTATAAGAAACATGAGGAAAACTCACCAGCACCAGTCATATGTATGCCTCTAGCCAATGTCAGAACTAGTACTCTGTTTAGTTCTTCACTATCAGCTGACACTAAAGACTTGGGCTCAGACACCACCCGTGACATTTGGAGTTGCACTCCGGAACTACCCAAGCTCGTGATGAGGCGTAAAGCGGTGCTCTCAAAACTATCAAATGTAATAAAATTCTATTATAGACAATATGGCAGCAGTGGCAGTATGACCATACAAGGCACAAAGTCTGGCACACTCCATATAAGCAATATAGTGCAATAAAATTAATAAATCATAATGGCTACAGACTTTAAGCAGGAACATAAATATGAAAACATGGAAAGATCACATCATGTAATAGTATTTCATATGCATATATAAGTCCTCAGGGCTTGCCCTGCAGGCACGCCTCTTATATGGCAGATTCGACTTACACACCTATCATGACATTACCTTTTGTTCTTTATTCTACTAATCAGTAATACAGTACAATATTACTTACATTTGATTTTTTTTATTACTATAGTTTTGGAAGTCTCCACAAAAAAGAGGTGCCTAAATAATTTTATAAAATATGACAGTTTTTAAACTGCAAAGCTGATTTTTTTTAAATCTTGCTAAATCGTCAAGTAATATTGCTACCAATGGAAGTAGATATAAAGAGTCCTGACGTGTGGGAATTACAATACTCTAGAGTCAATTTTGAAATCATGTTTCATTTATAACACTATTAATTTTCAGTGACTCCTACAAAATCACTGACGGATCACATTTACAGCTGTCACATCCGCGGCGACGTCGATCTATTATTGTTAAAAATATAATTATGTTCAAAGTATGTACTCACCAAAGTTGCAATTGTGTTTGATTCGCTTGGGGGCAAGCAGCCAGAGAATGTATGTGCGAGAGAAGAGTCACTCTATAATGAGGTTGGATGTGGTGAATACGATATGAAAACATATCGAGAAGATTGTGTAAGATACCCCAAGCGTGAGATTTGAATACATTGGGTAGTAGCTGATCTGAAAAAAAAACAATCTATTTGAAGATAAATTAACTTTGTCAGAAATACATAAAAGTTACTTCTTGAATATACTTTTCCTGCTCAAGATAAAATCCACCAAGTACAATACAGAAACATAACATATCCAAACACATCATAAAATGGCCAAAATAGAACTTCATTCCAACAATATTATGCCTTCATTGGATATCCAATAATTCTCTATGTCAACATTGAAATACAAAATTAAATTTAAAATGTCCAGTTAATGTTCACTATAGGTTTGTAGTGAAAACCATCAATAAAGGTTCCATTAAAATATTTGAAATATATTCACCCCATGTAATTTAAATGATGTTATTACTTTATACATCTTTCGAACATGTTCTTTTTTATATTTTACTTTCCACATTAAAATTATCACAACTTACTTATAAATCCCTTAATGCCAAGAGACTCAATCTCTGTGTAAACAAGCAATCGGCTGTATGTCTCCACCAGAGCGGGAGCCATCATACTACTTCCAGGTAAATTAGTCTTATTCTGTGCGAGCTTCGCTACGTGAGTAACTATAGAATGTATAAGAGACATTTTACAATGCAGGGTCAAACTGTCGAGAATGCACATAGAGAGTGGCACCGTTGGCAAAGGAGTTGCTGGGTTTCCATTCGACAATGATTTTTGACTCCCAAACAATGTTTCTATTATTATTCCCATCGGTCTAGCAAAATATTCTTGATTTGTAGAATATGCATTACAAAGAAGTGCTATGCAGTAATCTGATCCCATTAATGTGGGGCTATTGTTAGAGGTCATAAGGTGTTGAAGGAATCTGTTGACATATAAACTAACATTTAAAAAATATATTAATGGTATAATAAAATCACTAGGGTTCCGAAATTGAAAGAGAGCAATAAAGCTATTAATTAGATATTACATTAAGATATACTTTATGTAAGTTTCCATTACTTGATACAGTAAAAAGTCTATAAAACTAAAATTGTGTTGTAGTGAGAAAAACCTAAGCTTTTCCATAACTTGTATATGAACATATTGGCAAATTAATATTAGTAATGAATAATAATTTAAACTTAACAGCATTATACAAGTATAGTAAAGAAATTTGCATAAATTGTGTCTCCAAATAAATAAAAAGAAAAATAAATAGTTTGGTTGTTATGAATAGAGGCAGTAGATTTAATTTTTAATTTAAATTCTTAAGTTTTTTTCAAGCTTTCTCTCTTATTACAACATAGTAAATACTTACTCATACTGCACTTTCAAGTTTTGAGGCATCGTCATAGTTTTATGTTCAGTCTCTGCTTTTTTAAGTAAGTGCATCCAAATACAAACAACAGCCATTTGATGAGTACAATGGGCACGTGTACAATCTGGTACAGGCAATGGCTCCTTCTCAGGATATAATAATTCATGCAATTTAATGATTGGCAAGAAATTTGAAAGCGGGTTTCTCTGAATACTTCCTGATATAAATTGCAGGAGAACCCACATAAGGTGATCCCTTCCTTTCTTCATATCATGACCAATTAGTTTGTTATGTAATCCCATAACAATGTTGGGGAATGATGCAAACCCAATCAAAATTAAATAAATAACTTGGGAAGATAGGTGTAACCAGCACCAATGTGTAGTAGACATTTCATCATCTTCATTCTCTTGTTCACTCTTCTCCATAGGTAATATCATTAATTCAACTAACTGATCCTCAAGAGCTATACAGCGCTGTTTATGCTGTTTTTGTAGACCGAGCATTGAACACATCATGTCTCTTGAATATGGTTGTTGGAGAACATGTCTTAAGAGTTCTATTTGTGGTTTCAGCAATTCTTCATCATAAGGCAAATAACCCTTCAAGGAGAACTTCAAAGTTGTGGGATCAAGTCGCCAAGGGTTAATGAGATGGTCAGCATATCCAGAGAATTCTACTACTGGCAACATGTGGGAATGCCCTATAATGGAAACCATTTGTGCGCAAGGTTTGAAACTCTCAACAAAATTTGTTAAAAGTTTAGCTACCTGCTGTAATAAAGAAATGTGTAACTTTAATATTTAATGTAATAATTAGAGTAAATATATAATGATAAAGAAAAACAATGTGTCAACATTGTGTGGCCAGTACTTGAATACTAATAATTGAATACTGAACATAATATATTAAACACATAAAATAAGTTACTTACCCAGTGAGGCCAATGATTATTATTTGCATAATCCTTTTGGATTTCTGTGACTATAAAATAAGCAGGTAACAACGAGGCATTGCGGTCAAATATATACTCAACAACATTATATAAAGCTTTTAATTGTGGCATTGTGCTCGAATTGAGTCTCATCGGTAGAGTGTGTGCCTTTTCTCTACAAACCTGAAATTTAAATAAAAAAGTTGTATAAACACATATCACTTTGTATCACATGGTGATGTATTATCCCTTATTACTCCAACCTGTAATAACACTGCCAAGTTATAGCTTTCTTTTAAAGTGGAGAGTAGTACCTACGTAACTTTAACGAAACCACCATCACAGCCAGATGCTAGACCTCTACTGCTGTACATATGCCTCACCAAGGATTTCCACACTAAATGGTCCTGCTTTGAAATTAGAGGCTTCCTGTGAATTTCAAAAGATATCTGGTCCATCTCATGGAGGGCTTGTCTCCAGTGCATCTATCGATCGATATATGGTAACCATTCAGAATCTTACCACTCTAACAGCCATCAATAGTTCTAGCTATTGCAATGTAATCAATCAGAATTATGCAGGAAAATATGAGCATACACTTTTCTGTTGATCATTGGGCGAGTTATAGCTTTTCAATGAGGCCCATTTAAATAAACCAATATATAATAGTTACTTACCTTCATTATTTCTCTAACTCCTTTGTAGTCAACTCCACCAATGACTCGTCGGATGAGATTGAAACACTCTATCCAGTAATCAACATTTTGGTAAATTAGCTTCTCACTGCTCAATATAGTGTCACAAAGCATTCTGTTTTATAAAAAGATTGTAGTTAAAATATTTGCTTATGACAAAAATAATACCTCTAACATCCTGTTAAGATAATATAAGATTGTACGAAGTATTATTGCATTTATGTATATGTAGAACCAATATCTTTTAACAGGTGAAAATAAAAGTGTACCTCGCTTGGAGAATATTGGTGTTAACCAAATTTTCCAAAAGAGTCAATAGCTGTTTCATCTTGTATCGATTAGTCAAAATAGCAGTGAGCATAAGGTATTGCTTAATGGCAGATTCTTGTAAATCAGCACTCAATGTAGTCATTACTGCGCATAGTTTTTTCTGATACACAGCTAACCTCTCATTTTCTTGTTCCGGCTTGTACACGAGGAAACAGCTAAAAGCTTCCTCAACTGTCTCCACTCGCTGAAAACCATTCAAGGTTATTTAATTATAGGAGAAATTTTATAAATAATGAATTCTTTATACTTACCAAAATTTCGTGGACAATATTAGCAACTTGGGAATCTGCCATTTTTTAATCAAAGAATAGATCAAGTTACAAATTATTCATAATTATCTTTTACAATTCGATAATTAATTAACTATAAGGTTTATTTACTACATCAGTGTAACATTACTAACTAATTTCAAAACTTGTTATGAAGACACTACAAAAAAACCAAAGTTGACAACTAAAATACTAAATCAACCACAACTAATCAATTAAGTTTTTTCTTTAAACTTACAAGCAAAAGTAACAATCATCCAAGAACTGACGACATAAATTAATTTTTCATTTTATTTTAATTATTTAGCGTGTTTTTCTTACGATGCTATATTAAACTTATGTTTATTATGTACATAGGTATATTTTTTTTTTCATATTAAATGTACAATTTACAAGCGAAAAAGTAAAATATATGAATTAACTACAGTAATAACGACAATTTACTTTCAGTTATGGATAAAAAATTTACTTAGTTTGTAATTTAAATTTAGAAATAAATAGTGGAAATAAATGTAAATTGCAAAATTATTAACGCTGTATGTCAAAAATGCCTTTGGTTATAAAGTAACTTCTACAAAAGTTACGAAAAAAAATACAAAAGAATTGCACCATGGAAGTATAGCGAGTGAGACAGAAAATTTTGTGCTGAATGTTGCAATAGATATATTAGGAAAATTTCTTATTTTTAAGATCGTCGTAATATAGTGCTTAACTTATGTTTCCGACAGAATATTTTTATAAGCTACTATTTTTGGGGTGATGGAGTCACCGCCTTCTTTCTCTACACACTCTGAAGCACCACAGTTAAGTGAAGATAGTGGCCTGCTGATTACAAGTGGTTCATTTTCTAGTGACTCCGCAAGTGGCTGGCATCATATCACGTCCGAGGTGAGTTGTTTTTACGCGCTATTAATAACATCTAATTAAAACATTTCAAATTTAAAAACATCTACGTTTTTGTTATTTTCGATATATTTGTGTATAAATAATTATAACGGTTAAAAGTAAATAAAGGGTAACTTTGTCAGTGTATTTTTTGTTTTTTTTTCTGGTTTTTGTGTACGAAAACAGAGATGTTTGAGAAATTTCGAAGTTTTTTTAGGTTAGAAAGTAAGTTTTGTAGTCCAACAAACTTTACGTAGTTACAAATTCGGCTTGCGTATAGTGTTGTTTATGCACGCGTCCGGTGTATACAAACAAACAATGACATTTAAATTTAGTTTTCTTTTGTATTTATCATTAATTTTTAACTTTTTAAAACAACTGATTATAGGTCGTCAGCATAACGCAGTATGTATATATTTTGACGCTATTGACTTCTTTTTAATTTTTTAATAGTAAAAGTGTTTTTTAATTAACTCGTTAACAATTAATAGAATATTATATGCTTTTATATGTTATTGTATCAATTTTTTTTCTTGTTTTTATTGTTTCAAATCTTAAAAAAGTTTTATTATCTAGTAATATTTTCCAGAGAAATTGAATATCCATTGCTTTGTTTTTCTATAATATGTTTTGTCTATGAGATTTTTTGTATTATTTCATGTCTGTATAAAATATTTATTACATTTGAGTCTTATGTTTGAATAATTTGTACAGAGAAGTATGTTTGTTATTGGAAATATTAGCTAAAACCATAAAAAAAACGTTGGACTCGTGTTTCAAAAATATTTTAAATAATGGATTAAAACAATTTAATAAATCTAAACTTTTTTATAATTATTTTTATCCTGGGCATTAACTGCTTAGTTATACAGTTATCAATTTTGCTAACCTATTAAAAAAAAACGCATAACAGTATTCATTTTAGTTTTGTTTGCCTAATTTCAAACCTTAACCTGATTAATACTTTCTGGTCCATCTGATATTATCGATTGCGTAAAGTATAGAAATCCACGATATAAATTACCTAATAACATCCAATGTTGCAAAATACTTAAACATACGATATCTGCATACCACTTTTGCGAAAGTATTTTCATTTGTTTACACGTAATTATTTTAATGCTTGCGCCCCTTTGTATTCGTAGCGAAGTTTTGTATAATCAATGCAAAAAATATATGTACAATGTTTAATGAAATATCTTTTTTTATAGCTCTTAATCACGTTGCGCCACTTCGGTAGCTATCTCGGGTTACCTAGGCGGGCCACCATAGTTTCTTGCTCAATCGACTAACTTGTTTAAGAATTGAATTTAATCATAGTTTTCGTACAATTTCATTCACACTATTTTTGCCTTTACCATGTTATGTAAGAGTACATATCGTCGGGATACAACAGTCTCTGTTTTTGATTCGTCACTTTGATGTATGAATTGCTGCTTTTGTCGAAAGCTGTCATACAGAGAAACAGCTTCGCGTAAAATTCAGCCGTGCCTAAGAGGTAAAATGAAAGAGATATCACTGTTTGGACTATTGCTAGCAGAATACCGCAGACGTTTTTCCTGTGTATTTATACATATATCCGAAAGCAAATGAAAAGTATATATCAATTATCATCATAAAAACTACTCGTATGGTCCAGAAGTTAAAATGCAAAAACATCATCAGGTTGCAAGTTATAAAACAGTGGAAAAAACCATCAACAGTCCTGAAAAATTTCTGAAGAAGACTTAATGATAAGAAGTAGTTCATATAACGTGCAACATTCTTTTATTAAATATATTTTGTTTCTATAAGTTCCCGAGATTCTTTTAAAATAATTATAATCAATCTTTATACAACAATAACAATTTCAAAAGATATTTAAGAATAACTTTATATTGTTCCGTTTGTGAACTTCGCAATTTTAATAATATCTAATAATTGAAACGTTACGTCTTAACGAGTTTTTCGAAAATAATGTTTCAATCAAACACAGAAATACTAAAATAGAGCTCTTACAAATTTACGGAGAAACGTACAAATACTCTAATCGTTCTATTATTAAATGGTATACTGTTATAAGATGTATTCTATTTTTAGTTTTAGGTAGCTTATTTATAGGTACACAATACAGGCAGTATTCTAAAACCATTCCAATTTCACCACGCAATATTCTCGACGTAGTGAGTACAGATTACTGAGTATAAGTTTTGCTTTTCACGCTGAAAACAAATGAAAATATTGAGTTTAATAAAAAATTTTTCGTCTATGACATTGTATTATTTGAAATGTTTATTAAAAATGCGAACAATAAAGCTTCTGAAAGTAATACTTACCAATCGTGATTAAATTTTTGTGTAACTAATGACAGCACGATATTTAAAGAAGATCTAATCATAAATAGAATTCAATATATACTTAGTACTTTAATTTCTAGATAAAAAAAAAACTTAATTTTTAAATTCGTAACATCTTATTACACTATAAATGAAAGATACTTTAAAAAAAACCTTTTTTTTATTGCCACAGCCCCAAACATTTAATGGTCACAGTGATTTCTAATTTTCTATGTTCTAATGGTTTATGTTCATTCCCACATGTATGTAATCTTTTTTATCAGTAGCTAATTTACGATCCTGTTACACTATATTCATCAAAAATAAATAAGTAATTTTCTAGTATTATTTATTCCATATTTCTATTAGTAACTAGTTCACACCTGTCGGTTGCGTTGAGTGAAATATAACTGAAATTACACGTGCCGGTGGACGAGATAAAGTAACTCGACTATGATCACGTTTCTCGTAACACTACAGTTTATTCAACATATTGCTTTGTGACATCGTTAAGCACCTGTAAATTTCGCGCCTAACGGAATTAACTCCGGTTTTCAATTATTGGAACGTTGCGCGTTAAATCAATGTTGATGACATTTCATTGTTGCACAAAGCGCTACTCCGCCGATAGAGCCAGCCACCTATAGCTATGTGGCCAATACGACGATGATTGATACACGACATGAAATAGCAATCACTCATATTAATTAATTGTGTTCCCGATTGAACTGCATATTCAATTATTACCTCGAATATACCAACAATATTCGACTTTTTAATTTGCAACGGGAAGCGAAAACGGAGCAGGCAAACTATTGTCTCCGCTGATTTAACAAAGTTTTATTTATATTTCATCAACAATTCTAGTTACGGCGATAATGTCCCGTAACAATATAATTGCCGGCATATTTTCGAAGCGATATGAAATTTCATTTTCTTTTGTATTATTTTAACGAAAAATTCTTATAAATCGCTAGCGAACAATAATATAATGCCATACAATAGATGAAGCATATAATACTTAAGGGGCCACCGTTTCATGCCATAACGTTTGTTACTATTTTATTGTATATTAACAAATATTACGTAAACAAGGAAAAGTTCGAGTCGAACTCGCGCCGCGAAGGGTTTCGTACAATAAACGCCATATAATCTCATTCGTTTTGAGTATTATTTTAATTTCATTATTTGTCGTTGTAGCAACAATAGAATAACATATATGTTAAAATTTTAGACTTATTACATACAGTACATGAGATAGTGGCCGATGACAGACGGACTGACAGTCAGTCAGACGAACGGCGGAGTCTTAACAATAGGGTTCTGTTTGTCACCCTTTAGGTGCAGAGCCCACAATTGTTACATTAGTTATTGCAGTTTCAAGTACAGGAGTATAAGTGCTGTAATAAAAGTCCTAAATTAGCATAATGGTTAACTATTAACATTACGCTGTGCGTATACTGTATTGATATAAAATTTTTATCATTACAATACAAAAGTTAAAAAGAAATGAATGCGAAATAAGGTTATTGTATATTAACATTTTCTTACGCTTAGCGATGATCGATGATTATTAGAATAAGATATTCAATTCTTGTTTGCAAATTTACTTGACAAGTTGCGTTACATTTATTAGGAGAAACTACAGTCTCCAAGAACGTTTAAAAACAAAATATATTACAAGAGAAATGAAGTAATCAACAAACTGATGTCTGCTATAAAAGCATATTAGAGAAATTTATTCGTTCTTAAAGTTATGCCATTTATTTATTTTTATACTATAATTTGCAACAAATATTCCTTGCGAAGAGCCATTTAAAGCTCTATTTATGTTTATTTGTTATTTAAAACATTTTCGGTTTATTTATTTGAATTTTGTTTATTGTCAATTAATTAAACAAATCTTTTGGTAACGCTTCACAATGTCAGGCAATACTATCAATGTTACATACATTGATAGTATTGACACAGGAAAATGACGTCGGGGAATAGAATTGTTATCAGTAAACACTTGTAATAATCTACGCATTTGAATAAGATAATCGTAGAAGTGAGCTATATGCAGAGTTGACAGTAAACTATTAACTAAAATTAAGTATAAAATATCCTACGTTTCTCATTAAAAAAAAAATAATGCAAATAGATACAAATGCTTATGTGCGAATTGAAAAGAGCAGATGCGTGCGGTTAAATATTTATTCTATGACTTAAAGAATCTATAGATATTCAATGCGTGGTATTTTATAGGAGTGTAAGCAACCAAAACACTCGTTAGCTGTCAATTTTCACTCTGTTAGAAAGTTCTAAATTTGCGCTTTCAGTAAAGTAACAAATTTACAAATAGGTTAGATATCTTAACCCACTACTATTGTTATATAAAGTTATAATAAATAATTACACGGTGGTGTGAACACCTCATTACAATGCACAAAAAAAATAAAGCTTTACACGAATACTTGCTAATATAGCCCCTACCAACATTGTTTTATATTATTTATAAAAGTTGCTCATACGTAAAAGGCTTCCTTTTTACACTATCGGTTTTTATATTATTGTATTTATCTTCCCAAACTTCCCTAACCATTATGTTTCTTCCAATTGAACTTAAATTTACTATTGCGAACACAAACAAGCTCAAAATCCAATTACAAAATGCCTATATCGGAGCCGGCACGAAACAGTCACGTTGTACCGAGGCCTAAAACTAATTATTGTCTTCGTCATAATAGTGTTAGTTTCACAGCGGGACTACAAGCGGGCGATGTAAAAGTAAGTGTCCGTTAAACTAGGCAATATGAGCCATTGAATGTATAATTTTATTTTGAAAAAAAAAACTTTAAAAAAAAATAAAAAAAATTCCTTTTTATCAGGCATGTTCAAAATTATGTATTACTTTATTCAAAGGTATTCACGGAAAAATAATAAAATTTATATTCTAGTCACTATGTTTCACTTATTAAGTATTTTCGCTCAAATAGCTGCAATAAATAATACTACTTTTATTATACTATTTATAATGTATTAGTTGATTTGATAAGTAAAGTACTCATAAAATTTTAAAGAGCTAATAACAAATCACAGATCTAATTAGCTATTACACAAATCATTATCTTAACCAATAAAGATATGTGTTATTTTTTCTTAAAAAGATAAAAAAGCAAGCTTCACAGAAATAATCTTTTAATATTCCGTTTAAATAATCAAAACATATCAATTTTTAAAAAGCTTTTTGTGCTAATTTCGCACAAACTAAACCATTTTATATCTTGCATTCTAATTAATGTCTACTGTCTATCCAGTAGCGGAAGCGGTTATATGCATACGCAAATTTGATTAAGGGATAATGTAGCAGCCGAGACGGCGTCCATTAACGAGTGTTTAATTCGTACATGAGTACAGATGTTCGCATAATGCGAGGATTTGAAACTTAGGTCAATACGTAGCGATACGTAGCCCCAGTGTGGTTCCAGTCGCCCTGTTTGATTACATTTGGAGTTTCAGTTCGGAATCATTAACACGCTTCATGTTTTAATCGGGTTTATCGCCGAACGTATTTGCTTACTCCTTGTTTACCAGTCGCTGTTAGCGGACGCTCTCTAACGGACGGCCTGCACTTTCGCGCGCAGCGTCCGATCGTACGGAATTGCACCGAACTTCGAAAATTCTCTCTCGCGATTAACAGCCTATGAATATCGTGAAAGTTGCTATTATTTAATTTTAATGTGACTTTAAAACATTTATAGTGAATTAATTCATGTGACTTAATTTAAAAATGGCTTTTGTGCAGCTACAAGAGAGTGACTTCGATGAGAGGTCTCTGTCACTTTGCGAGTCCGCAGACACTTCCGAGCGTATGTGTGATGATTTCTTTAATACGGTGAAGAAGGGCCCCGGAAAAACTGTCGTGACACCCATCGACCCGCCACCGGAGTTCCAGGTACGTTTCCTATATATTGTATTATTATTAAAACTTATTTCGCTGTTTGCTTAATGGTTAAAAAATATTGGCACTTGAAATAAGTATAATATATAATTGTTTTTATAAATTCATGATATATAATTTTTCATTTATGACAAACTCATTCTGCATTTCGTTTAATTTGTACGAGTAAAGAACGAGTACCATTTTTATGAGGTGAATAAAATTGTTCATTGAACTAGAAAATATTTCATATAATATATTTTCGGAACATTTAGCATGATTTGTAGGATTTTTTTTTTAATATTCTTAGCTTTATTCAAAAATTTAAAAATATTTATATTAATCCACTTTACGATAGAAACTTTTACACGTATCATGTAGTAACAAATTGGTCAAATTTAATTTTTAATTTTCGTATGTTCGATATTAAAATTTTAAAAGATTTTACGAAAGGCTTATAAAGATATGTGATTATTACGTACGTACCAGTTTATTTACTATCTCCATAATGTATTTCACATTTAATGCTCTATGCTCTTGAATACCCTTAACAGATTCAAATAATTTAATTCTCGCGAGTGGTTTGTAACGTTAACAACTTTAAAGCACTGTATCAGAGAACTGTATGCTACGGAATATAGATCGACAAGGTTAAACTTGTTATAAAGCACAACGTGTGCTAACATTGTTTTGTCAATTTTTTCAGTGTAACTTGAATAAAAATTTGAAAAGCTCTTATACCGTATACTCAGTCACTGGTGCAGTCCGATATTGAAAAATAATTACTAAGAATATATGCTGGTATACGGACACAATAAAAACAACAATTTAAATAGTAAAAATGTTTTTAATTAATTATTTTCAATTAACTATTTTCAATACTATTATCCTTAAAGTGTTTTAATTTTATAAATGAATTAGCGGTTACATAATTACCACAGTAGAGTCCAGAGCCAACAACTTTAAAAATGTACAGAATCGGTAAACGTGCGCAAAGAGTTTCCCCGTTAGACGAGTCGACCAAAAACACATTAAACACGTTAGTGTTAATCTTTTACTTACTCAACCCTCGTCATGAAACTTCATAAGCTCGGTGGCGAGGCGTAAATAGCGATTGCGGTTTGTAACCGACAACAAAGTGGAGATTATATACGCGTGTGTTTTATATTCGCTACGTATATAAAGTGCAATGTAAATAAATTTATTAGGGCGTAAATAAAGTTGATAGTATAAAATATTTGGTTAGAATAAAATACTCTAACGTTGGACAAATGTAAAGGTAGATTATGCACATAAAAAATTAAATCCTATCAATCCTTTGTGTTAGAAATATGTAGGGAGTGAATTTACGCGTGTTCATTTTTTTTTTGTTACGTAGTTTTCTTTATTTAGTATCTAACAACCGTTCATTGATTATTTGGTGAAAATAATTATTGCGTATCAAAAAATTTATTAATAAAAAAATCGATTGTTTCTGCACAAAGAGTAATTTTATTTTCATTGTTTCTAATTGTATTCTCGATGTCACCACTGTAAAGTAACAAATTAACTTAAAAATTTTAAAAGAGGGCAGCATCTACTGAACTTTCTTGATGGCTCTTTCCGTAGCGGCGAACTTTCTCAACGGGACGAACTTCGGACATTCGTGAGAGCTTTTAATAAACTAAAATGAATAGAAATGAAATGTTATGGTTAAAGTAGATAAATGTTTTAACTTACGTAAATTTATATGCACTGCATTTATTAAGTACCATTATATACTGGACTAGCCGATGTCGAACAAGCCGTTTTACCTGCTCGTTTATACTTCATATCATAATATCAATTATTGCTATGAAATTAATAAAACATTAATTTTGCGCTACTTTCTTCATAACAAACTATGCCGTTCCCTTTGAGATTCACAAGAGTCATTTCAATAAACAGTGTTAGTGTTCGCCTGCGTTTTATATTCTTCTTTAAATATCTTTTTTTATAAATATCGGTTTGTGTGTTTAATAAATGAATAACCTTAAATTTATTTCAAGCTATATACCAAAGTAAAGGATTTTTATGCCTCTAAGGTTAACAAGCGCAGATCCTCTGTGGAAATACCGATGTTGGATGAATACTTTTGCTCTTCTTTTGACAGACTCCATGCTGTAACTTGTTGGGCTTCAGTACTGCTGCTATTTTACGGATTTCATGTTCAAGGCAGCGGAAATCTCCGCAAAAGAAATATTAAGGAGCTCAGAAATGTTAGCTAGCTACCGCCATATAACATGATTAGTATATAGACAATTTTGTACTAACTTGAACACCTTTTTTTTTTTACTGAAAAGTGATGTGATGTGCAAGTCTAAATCGATGTTTTCTAATCTCTCACCATTGGGTTATTTTTTTTATTGTTAGCGGAACAACTTTGAGATTTGTTCTACAAATTAAAAAAGAATAAGCAAAATAGCAAAAACTTTCCACAGACCACTAAAAGGTTTAAAATCTGAATTTCTTACTTTCTCACCTTTGGAACTTTTTTTTATTTTATCGCACTAACTTCGAGAACTATTCAGTAAAAAATTATAAACTGTCAATTTATTTGTTATATCTTGTCGTAGATTAAATAATTGCGTAAAAAGTGCCGACTGGCTGCCTTTTATTATAAGAGTATATTATATATTGAATGAACGATCTTTTATGCGGCAGCAATATAGACAAACTTTTTACGAACGTACACAATATAATATGTACATCAATAAACATCACAGATAAAAAATGATATAAATGATCCGCTAGGTAGGTTTGCACTTGCAAAAAGGACTCCGCTTAGCGCCAATTGTTGTGAGTCCTCGGTGCTGCTTTTCCGCGCAGCCATTTCAAAAGAATTGCAAATACATATTACACTCGTAAACTTTAAATGGGGGCGTAACAACTTTTCGTTGACAAAGTTTATTATCAAATAAAAATTATTATGCAATTCTTAAAGTGACAATTTTTATTTTCATGCATTAAAACGCACAAATATATGAACGTGAAATATACAATGTTACAAAAGCATCATTAAATGGTTCCCATTCGAAATTGGCAAAGGAATTTATAACAGCTACATTGCATGCCGTTTTCCCCGTCATTAACTGCAACTGCCCTAAATGTGTTAAGAGCATCGTTAATCGATTACGATGGTGTTCATTGTCGGCACCGATACCCAACTGTTACAAAAAAAAAATCATGCTCCGCGGACATGAATTATTAAATGCGGTTACAGTTCATTATTTTATATATATATATATGTATGTATATGT
>DWQX01002066.1:0-23669 GCA_018245475.1 Pharmacophagus antenor
GCGTCCGATTCCTGGCCGCAGTAGTTGTGGAGTCAGGATCTTGATAGGGTTTTTTAAACCCGCCTGACTAGCTACCACCCTCAATGTCAATCTGCCGCCAAAACAACATTGCTGTTTTCCGGCAATCATACATGTGAGAGCCAGATGTATTCTGGGCCAAGACGCTTCCCCACCTACGGCTTCATAGTCACTTAACAGCAGGTGAAATTAGAAAATAAGGAAAATGAGAAATGTAAGACCGGCTTAAATGTAAAATTAGATTGAAAGTAGATATAACATAGAAATTGTAAAGAAATAAAAAATTTGATGTCTTCTTTATTTAGCGCGAGGTATGCTAGGAGGAAATGGAATGAGTTATGGAAGGGAAGATATGTCAGCGAAAAAATTAGTATGAGTATGAAAGAAGATGAAAGGAGTAGAAGCGCGAATAATATATAAGAAAATAAATTATAAAGAAAAGAATAGGCCCAGTCAAAATAAAACTGTGAAACGAGTATTAAAAAAAAAGGTGAAATCGAGGCCAAGTGTTAGGCAATAACTGATAAAAAAATATCTAAAAACGTACTAAGCTGTGATCCACAGAGATCGGTAAAAATTTCCTCTTTTACTACAGAGAAGAGATTATAAACATATGAATGAACGCGCTTATGTTAAATTGTTATATTCAATGTGAAGCGAATTCTTTTCGAATCATTACTTATCTGGATATAATTTTTTTACTGCACGTCTATACATATTATAAATTTCGAGAAACACCATTGTGCATTAGTCGATAAAAATAAATTTATACAAATAAAAATTATGTCGATATGGTGTTAATATATATATATATGAAATCTTATTATCCGTTCAATTAAAAAAAAAATAAGACAAACTTAAGAAAAATTGTGGTTGATCTTAAGGAATAAATATTGATGTATATGCCAACTTTTACCTTTGTTTATAAGTGACAAGTAGCAACAATGAAATAACTTATTTTCTAATATTTTTTAAACCGAAAATTAAAAAAAATAAACTTATATAAACTCTTGTTTAAATTAAGTTACATACATAGCTTAGAGCTTAGTATTCCTTTTTGAACGTACCACAGAAACTTAGAAAGTTTTGTTAAATATTATATACCTAAATAAAAAGTAATAATATGTTTTCAACGCATAACAAATCTATCACTAGAGCCGTGTAGACGCCGCTATTGATTTTTATATCGGATGATATAAAACATGGTACGAGATACGTGAATTATATCATGGAATCCGATTTCATATCGTAGAAATAAGTTTTCTATTGAGTTTGAATCATCCGATGCGCTTTCGAAGTTCGTCTGAGGCTAGTATTATGCATTTATAGTGCGAACGGGGACATGATATGAATAATATATATTTTTTTATTTGAAAATCAACTTAACAACTAACATTGATTGCACCCGCGTTGTGACACTTTCCATTTAAAAAAAATAATAAAATATTGACAAAATAGTGTAAATAATTGTGGGCGTTGAAGCAAAACGGGTCCAGTTCTCCGTATTTAATTTCCGAGATAAAAGCAGTTTCATAAATTTAGATAAAAAATTGCTGATCGCCGTTTTAATTAATAATTAATGAACAATCAATTATCTAAAAATTTAACTAATTACTATAAATTAAGTTTGTTCTTTGATCTGGAAACAAGCTACTAAAATTTTGTTTTTTTTTTATTTTATCACTGAAATTGCTTTTCAAATAAAGTTTTTCAGACTTTCAACTTCAAATGTCTGATATAAAAAATTTATTAATTGTTTTTTTTTAAACATTAGACATTTGATTTTTTAAAAACAAATGACTATTCTTTATCGAATTTAGTTTTAACTCAATACCCCACTACTGGATGCTTTTTTCTTGGACACCCACAATTGTATCTTTTTTTAAAATATCACAGGCGAGTATTGTTTTAACTAAAAGAATACTAGTCAACCCTGCGGTTTGTCTAGTATAATTGTACATTTAAATAACGTCATAAATCTTAGCAATTTATTAAGTTATAAAGTAGAACTATCTGCTAATTAAAAATCAACGCTTGCGTAATATAAAAAAAAACTAGAGCCGTTAAAAAGTTTCCGCAAATGGATTGGTCATTACTGTAAATTTATAACCTCTTTCAATACAATGACGGTCAACCAACAGATAAGAAAAATGTAGAAAATATGCAAAAGTAAAAAAGTAAAGACTTATGTATACTAGTTTCTATAGATAATAAAAATTTCCAAGGGCATGTCAGATTTGCACTGCGAAGGGTGCCTTACTATAAAAGCCTTTAAAATTACGTTTCTTACATATTGTTTTTTGTATATACACAATCTGTGAAAATTTCAATTTTCTATCTATAATGGTTCATGAGATAGAGCGCGCTGATAGACGGACAGACAGAAGGACGGACGGCGGAGGCTCAGTAATAGGGTTCCAATCCCTTTGAATATGAAACGCTAAAAAAGTAAGTAACAATAATGCTCTATAGATGTAGAAGTTGCCTTTGCCTTTTTCCTCTGATCCATTGATCCCTCTGTCCACACTTCATTCAAAGTCGCCCGCATCGTACATAAATGAAAATTCTATGTAACGAATCACGTCAACAAAGCGAAACAGAAAATACTTATAAGGAAAAATATTGCCGACAGTTCCTGATAAAATTGATGCCATTCCTCTAAAAGTATTTTATTTTTCTTGTACCATTCCATAGAAGTAATTTGTATGATGGAAAATATATGTTACCGCAGGAAATTGTAATGCATCGACTTGCTCGATAAATCTCTGAATCAATAATGTACTTCACCTGGAAAGTAGTTTATCAAAATATACGATATTTCCCTGAGCGAAAATACTTTATATTATATTTTCTACAACTATACCCATGCATCAATAGTTGAATTTATGAAACATAGTGCATGCAAACATAGATATATTTCTGGTACCGTAATATATTTGCAACTAGATAATTGGCCATTTCATGGTTGGTAGCTGTATACGAGTGATGGTGATCACTTTTTATCACGTGAAATGCTCGCTTATTTGCTTACTCTGCCTATAAAGAACGTACATTATGACGATTAAATGTTCGTGATTAAATTATAAATGACTGCCTCCTTGGTGCATTACCCGCTTGAGTTGTAACGCGGAGGTCCTGGGTTCTATTCCCGGGTCAAAGTAGTAGTCGAGTCAGGATAGTAGTAGGGTTTTTGAAACCCGCTGGACTATCTATCGCTCTCTATGTCAATGTACCGCTATAACAGCATTGCTGTGTTCCTGCAGTCATACACGAGAGCCAGATATTTTCTGGGCGAACACGCTTCACCGTCTACGGCCTCATTATTACCTAACATCAGGTGAAATCGGAGCCAAGTGTTATCCCGTAACCGATAAAAAAAAATGTTATAATACTTTCATCATTAAAATTTTTGTTACAGAGAATATTTATTGATTCCAATTGACCGAATTTAAAATTTTGAATTCATCAATTACTATGTGGTATTTTCATTTATAACATATGAATTTTAATGTAAAACTGTGAAAATTAGAGATTTTGAGCTGTTCTATGGGCAGGCCATATTACAACGATATACGTCATAACAAATCTGAAATAAATGTAGACACAGAAATACTTTGGAAACGCAAGTACATAAAAAGGATTTCCCGTCTATCGCCTGTCAGATTAGAATAAATAGAAAATGGTTATGACTATGCGAAGTATGACATAGGTGTAATGTAATTGTAGAGGTCTTATCTCATAAATCATTTAAAACACCAAATGTGTTTTTAGACATAACATTTTACTTGCATTTATCTTTTGTAATATTTTTATAGATTAAAACATTTCACTGCTGACTAAACGGTGGACACCATGTCAGGTACGTCGCTTTTTAGGGTACCTTGCCCAAGGAAGACAATCAGAACATTATTACTATGCCTCCGCTATCTGTCCGTCTGTCTGTTCGACTGTCAGCGGACTCGTAACTCATGAATCGTAATAAGTATTGTAGAAAGTTGAAATTATCACATATAGTGTATTTCTACTAACGTTACAACAGAAAATAATAAAAAAGACATGCAAGAATATAATTTATTGTCGTTCGGTTATAATATGGAACTATACTGCCTGCCTTTGTCGCGCAATAGTTCACGCGCTTGTCCTGTAATGGAGGTCCCGGGTTCGATTTCTGGGCCACAAGAGTGGTGGACTCTGGATAGTAGTAGGGTTTTTCAAAACCTGCCTGGCCAGCTACCACCCTCAATGGCATTGTACTGCCATAAAAGCATTGCTGTTTTCCCACAGTCATATATGTGAGCGCCAGATGTTTACTGAGGGAACACGCTTCACCATCTACGGCCCCATTTTACTTAACATCAGGTGAAATCGAGCCCAATGTTATCCCATAACCGATACAAAAAACCCTCCGCGATTCGAGTCCGACTCGCACATGGCCGTTTATTTATTCTTCGTCTTGTGTATCTACGACACCCATTGGCTGATCTATATAAAAACTAACACTAATATATGTCAATGCGGGAGGTTTTATTTCGTAATTTGTTATAATTGGCCACGAACTGGCTTATACAACTTTTTAATTTCTATAAATCATTCATTATCATCAGACCTGTATCAGACACCACAGACGTTACAGACCAAAAATTTATTTAAGAACTAATTGATTGGTTTGGGTTAATAGTAGTAACCCTGCTTTACATTTTTTATTACACAATGGCCCACGGGTTCGGTTCTTGGTCAGGACAAACATTAAAGTTGCGAACATTTATATTTGTTCTGCGCATAGTTGATGAATGATTTTTTTTATTTATTTCAAAATATCCATGTATGAATATCGATGTCTGATAACCCATACTACATGTACTACTTATTTGAGATCATAGTACTATCGTGTGAAAAATGTTCCGGATTTTCAATTGTAGTTATAAAACAAAAAACCTTATTGAAGACACGTTTTGTTTTGAGATTACTTCAATGAGAAAGTTAACGTAAAAAATAATAATTCTTGCGTTCGAGGTCCGCTCATCGGACCCGTAACAACTGAGGATGCCAAATGTTGTAGCGAAATGCGTCGGGATTGTATTTCAGTAGTATATTTGCGATTAAACAAAGCGGAAGTTAGCAAATTAATTTTTGTTTCATCTAACAGATAATTTAATCGGATCCGATAATTGTTTAGTTTAATTATGCCTAAATGCAATGTACGTTAATTAGAGGTTTACAAATTGGTATTTAACAGATCAGTACTGACCGCAAATCATTACTTGATCTCCGGTCAACTTTCACCGCAAATGGTTTGTGTAAGCGAATACGACAAATGAAATGTTTAGTTACATGTTTTCAACATCCAACCAATGGGGGTGTGCGTGCTCGGTGTTCTTCTGGTATGTCCTGTTCACTCAATCGGATAACAGTTGACATCGATTTCATATGATTTACATTGGCATAGATCGTGAAACGTACTGACCTATAATATCGCAGCTCTAACATATATTACTGCACCTCTAGGTTCAGATTATGTATGAATTCGTAGTATTTTTAACAACTTCATCGGACTAATGGCTCGCTAAGGATGTAACTGCCGAAACACAGCGACTCATTCAAAATGGCAGATTGACATTGAGGGTAGAAACTAACCAGGCGGCTTCGTGAAAATCCTACCACCATCCAAAGTCCATTACTCTTGTGGTCCCGGATTCGAGTCCAGGGCCTACGCGTTACATGCAAACGGGAAACCACGCACGCATAGGAGGCGTTCCTTCTGTGAGAGTTTGTAATTAGTTTTTTATAAAAATAAAATAAATGTACAGTTACCAGCAAAAGTGTATATTCTATGTAAGATTTAGACCTAAAAAAATCACTACATTTTTTTTTCTGTCTTGTTCTATCAACAAAAATAAAATTTTTATTGTTACTTCAAAACTGTGTAATTCAAGTATCTTGTGAATCGTTGGAGAGGTATAATTTCGTTTTTTTTTTATTTATTTTTATTTTAATAAGCACAAAAGATTTTTTAGCGCTGCGGTTAACAGCGCTGTACGTAGACGCCTACCCAGTTTTAAACTTTAATAATATCGTAACATCGCCTCAAAGTTGGTGAATGTTTGTAGAGAGTTACCAAGCGTTTAGTTAATAAATGTGGCAACCGAATGTCTATAATCATATATAAATGATTTTTATATGTTAATTATTTAAATTATTACATTTACATTACAGACCGTACATATTATTTGACTTAAATGTAAATTTACAAAATGTTATTCGTTATTGGATTGCCAGCTGAATGCTGATTAGTTCCGTTGTGGCTCTATGGTGCTGACGTTCTCTCAGTGTTACCGTCTTCTGTCATAATGCATTGCATTCGGTTATAGATTTTATCGATTTCAATGATGCAATCACTAAAAGATATGTTAACTGTATTGGTGACGTTCTATTTCTGGGCGTAACTTGATCTCAAATTTCACATAATGTTAAGTGAAGTGTGTACCCAGAATAGTGGTGGAATTAGGATTGGTTGTGGGATTTTTGAACAGAACACCTACTACTACCTACCACTTCAAAATAATAACATTTAATATCATTTCGCATTAACTCCGCCTCATGTATAAGCATTTCAATAAATTTTTCTATCGAAAAAAAAAATTGGTTAATTAGCCTTAACTTTACTTTTAATCTTTACTTTTGCTACAATGGAAACTACGACTACATAAAATATTAATTAATTTAAATTGCAGCATAAACATAACATTAATTTCATTGCTTGCATAATATTAAATGAAAAGTAAATGATACATTATAAAAATTCTGTTTTAAATGAATTGAAACATTCAAAAATTTACTGGCCACATCCATTCTACTTTGGCCAGGTTACGATCAGTCCTTAAACGGTCGTTTGTGAACGTTTTATGACAATGTTCTAGTAAAACTTGATGGTGGAAATGGAATGTATGACATTGGTTATATAAAGAATTATTGTACATGTGTCATTTTACATCTTTTATGTATTTATTTTATGTTAACACATTTTTTTTATCGACAATAGGTCAACACAGCAATACCGTTTTTGGCATAAACATTACCAACATTCAGTCTCCGCTACTCACGTCGCCAAGAAAACGAACGCGAAATCTTTGTGTTACAAAGCAAGCAGTAAACCATTGCGCCACAGAGGTGATCAAAAACTATGTGCTTGAAATTTATATAGCATTATGGAACTTATGATTATATGACTTTAATGCGGTAAATTCAATTCTACATTTTTATTCTTTTTTTATCGGTTATGAGCTAACACTTAACCTAGATTCCATTTGATGTTAAGTGTAGATGGTGAATCGTTTTCGCCCAGAATACTTGTGGCTCTCAAATGTATGACTGTCGGAATATAGCAATGCTGTTATGGCAGCAAATTGACATTGTGTGTGCTAGCAAAGCAGGCGGTATCCAAAAACCCTCCATCCATCCAGACTCCACTACAAACGAAGTGGGTAATCCACTGCGCCACGGAGGCAGTGAAACCTTTTCAGTATTGTACTGAACTAATATGTCTCACAGGAGATAACGTCGTTAATATGTAACGAGAATTACATGAGCGATGTCAAATAATATTCATTCCAAAAAGAAAAATCAGATGAGTGAAATTTTAATACAAGTGCAATGCGAACGCTTCAGAGAGCGTACGTCAACAATTTCCATTTCCAGTGAAATTGATATCGTAAATGTTTATGGGTACGTGCGAACATTGCTATTTTACCTCTGTCCCAGTTACGATCTCTACTTTATCGGTCATTTGGAGAGCTCTTATGTGAGTGTACCCTTAAACGGGGATCGCGGGAATGCAATAAATAATTTTGTATGAAAAAAACTCCGTTCGCACATAACCCATCGAATGGGTGACGGGTGCGTCAAGATTTTGAACTGATGAAGGTATGAGATTGATACAGTTTATTTACAACATAACAGCGGCATTATTTATTCAACATAGATAAAATAATAATTAACTAATAATATACCACGTGTTGCCGTGATATGAAAATCCATTTAAATGACCATCATAAAAATTTCAGAGTAAAACTGTTAGAATCCAATGCCTTTTATGAAGCAAAAGGAAATATAAACGATAATTAAATATACGAAATACATTACAGTAAATTTCTTTTGTTTTTTTTTCTCTTTATTTATTTTATTATTTATCTATAACACATAACGAACCCTATATTAACTAATACATAAATTAACATAAAAACAAATTAATAATCCAAAAATATGTTATATGTTAAATAAATAAAATGAAGACAGTTATTGATAGCCAAAACTGTGTGACAGCTACCATTAAATTGCAATGCGAAAGGTTATATGAGTTTTATAAGCTTATAATGTATACATCTGCCTAAAGCATCGCAGGTCCGAAGCAGTTGGTTTTAGCTAAAACAATTTTGACATAGTTTTTATGAATGAAATACGACAAATCTGAAATCTTTCAAATTCTCGTATTCGTTTAACACGTGCACGCCGGCGTGTACCACTGGTGGTTCGCACTGATCTCTCATCGGTCGGTAAGCATACGGACGATATATCATGTCAGTTTGATGATTTTAAAACGGTAAACACCGTAAACTAGTAGTCTTGGATATCATACAATTAGTTTACGTGTATATCATTTACACGAATTTGATTTTCTTTAGTTTCGTTGATACAATTTACTCTCCACAAACCTACGGTTGATCACGCTCGCCGCCCATACGGCGAGAAACACAAAAATCGGCGCCGGTGTGAACGTATTAAACTATGAGAATTTTTGCGCACATTAGTTACGAACAAATAACGAATCCAATGTAGCAACATTTTAATTTTAAATTAACTGCTTTCCCGTTGGGTATCCTACTATTGATATTGATGAATTTTAGAATGTTCTAGGCAAGCACGCTTCGCCATTTACGGCGTCTTTGTCACTTATCTTCACGTGAAACAGAGGTCAAGTGTTAGTCCGCTGCCGAAAGATATAAAACCAAAATCTATCCACACATTTGTTCTTTATTACTTTTGTTTGTTTTTCGTCGAGTGCAGGTATAAATTTTTCATATTTGTAATACAATTGTCTTGTGATTTTGCGTGCTCCGCTGTTTAAAACAAGTAATAATGATCTGTTAAATCTTAATCTTAATACCAGGCCATAAACGAACTAACATAATTGTGCATTAAACCGATCTGTGCAAACTTTACGACTCACGGCACGTCTACTAAAAAGGCTCTCGAGGGATCATTAACCTGTACCTCGACAATGGCACACGCGAAATTTTATTAAACTAATATATTATGAGCAAAAACATGCTTGACCCAAAGTTTTGTTGAAACATAAAACCTATATAAAATAATAAAACATCATTATTTTAATATATAGCTTTTTTACCGCACATTCAATCTCAATTTCACATGATGTTAAGTAACATAGTTCATAGATGACGTAGCGGCAAACATGCCGTCAATACTCTGGCTTCACAACTATTACTACCGGAACATAGCAGTACTGTTACTAAGGCAGATTGACATTGGACGGTAGTCAGGCTGCTTTAAAAAACACTACCACCGTCCAAACTCTACCACGGAATCGACGAAATCGAACCTAGGACCTACTTATTACAAAGCAAGGAATGCCACAGCGCCTGGGAGCCAGTTGAAACTCTTATTTATAAATATTAACAAAAAAGACCTCGATACATACAAACATCAATAGATTTGTTAAATAAGAATTATTTTTTTAAACCGTCCCACAAAACCTTATATAAATTATAATACATACATTGATACAATATCTATTTACTAAACTGAGGACTACGCATGATGGTAGTATGCAGGGGCGTGCCTGCAGGGCAAGCCGTGTACTTTATACACATCTAATCGTACATAAAAATATATTTCTATCTTTATGAACCTGTTTGGACTCTGCAGCAAGAATTATTATTGCTGCTGCTGCATTGATGGCCGACGATTTGGAATCGGCACGTAGTCGAGTGTCTTGAAAATGAGTGGATTCGGGTGGTTCTTGACTATCTCAAAATGAACAGTAGCACAGTCATTGATAAACCGCTTGAGAGAGGGTTGGCGAAGGTCACTGTGCAGATCTATGTTCAACTGGTACCACTCAGCCCCGGTTGCGAGCCGGGTGAAGCGGCTCAGGAAGACCTATAGAGCCTTGACAATTTGACACTTGTGCATGAACACTACACTGGCATAGGTCTAGATGGGCCTGATGCAAGTTTTGAAAAGAAGCACCTTGTAACGGAAGGAGAGAGAATTATTGTCAATAATTGTATTGCATTATATTGCTTAAATGGGGTATGCCGGGTTTTCAGGCTCGTAATATAGTACCGGCTCTAGTAGATGAATATTTCCGAACCCGCTTGACTATAATCATCGTATTGTTAACATTAGATTTACTAGATTCGTCATTTTGGCGGAACAAACCCTTATAAGAAATTCTGTATAATAATATGCATTTGACGTTTTTGAGCTTTTTGTACTGCTTCCGGTAACATCGCTTCGTACCTTTTACTGCAAAATAGAGAAAATGGGAATACAATAATGCAATAATTTAAACAGCTTCTTGGAGAAAGCAATGAAATTGTATCAGTAAATCTAGTGTTATTCTGTCGTCATAACAACATTACTATATTCCGTAATATATTTGAGGACGTGGTGTATTGCGGAGAAGCACTTTTTAGATCGCGATGTCCAGATCCGTCTAGCCCTGAATCTGATGAATCTGTAACAGTCGACAAAAATACTGTCATCATTCAATTGTAGGTGAACGACCACGGTTCAACAACTTTGGCGTCCTTTAAAATATATCTATATAACAAAAAAGATTCATATGTCTCTCAATTAAACTAAAAAAAACAATAGCAGATTCAACTAGATTTTTATCGCGCTTTTAAATTAAAAATATCTTTCGTTACGTCAATAAGAAATGGTTTCTAAACATTATTCTGCCGCCATAACGGCATTACTGTGTTCCGGTAGTCGTACATGTGATAGCCAAATGTATTCTGGGCGAACACGCTTCACCATTTACATCCTCATTCTCACTTAACATCGGGTGAAATAAAAGCAAAGTGTAAGCCCATGACTGAGAAAAAAATAACTTTAAAATACACTTACACCGCACATTTGTAAAGATCGGCACAAACGTAATAATTTTTCTCTGAGCATGATCGTGCCACTCGCTCACAGCTCGTGCGATGTTAGAGTTAATGGCGTATTGTGTCACCGAACTAGGAATTATCTTCAGGGATACAAAAGGACTTGTAGCACGTTTTCTTATCGCGAACGGAAGACTATTGTAGTACCATAAACTGCAGATACATTTACGATTGTACTTAACAAAAAATTTTGTTTTTTATGAGAATGACCACTATGGTTATTATAAATTACGAAAAGGAAATTAATGAGTATACTAAAAATGTAACGAGACATGTTGTTTTCGTAACGTTTTACCAAATATAGTAATAATTTTATTTAATAAAGTATTTATAATTTCAAATTTATCTGTGGTCTTTGACCCATCGACTACCATTGACCACGTGTATTTCGGGAATCAGTATCCTTTACAGTTTCGAAGAAGTGACCATTGAATTCGAAAAAGTTAAAAATAATAATAAAATGAAATAAAAAATAAAACTTACAAAATATACAAAGACAGACTTTAGCTATTAACACATTCCCTGCCACGTGAGGCATATACGCCCCACGCTGAAATTACCCATAAAAACGTGACGTTGACCATGTGTTATCTAAAATAATAACTTTAAGGTTAATAATAAAATACTTACATACAACTTTAATCCAAATCAAAATTTGCTTAAACTGTATGCGCCTCACTAGACCGCCAGGGAAAATATTCAAAAAACGCTTTGGCAGGAAACGTGTCAATACTTGCCTTCAATTTTGTGCATTTTACCAATGAGAAATAACTCGTCTCGATTTTAAAACAATCTTATGCTATGTAGCTAATAAGAGCTGAATAAGTGGCAAAATACCTGCATAGTCTTTGCCCAGGACAGAGCTTATAATGACAAAACCTGTAAAATACCGATCCGTGAGGAATCCATAGAGGAAGTTCTATGTCTAGAAGTGAATATCAAAATGAACACAATTCGAAATAAAAATATTTTTCTTTTGTGTATTTTATTTTTCATTATAGATGGTCAATATATGTGGAAAACATGATAATATCACCGGCATAAAAACCAAATTATTAATCTATGTAATGACTATAATCTTACAATATTGTAATATACATCTCTCTCACTCTATCCCATAGGGCTTGGGAGAATATTATTAAACACACCAAAATCAAATATATTTATAGTCAATTCAACTTTGTGTATTGTTTACAATTTCAAATACACAAATAAATGAACCTTTTGATATTGAGAAAGTTATTAATAGATATCAAAGACAAATCAAAGGTAATTATAACATTTAATTGGCGAAGACCTTTATAAACGCTCGCTTTACGTTTGCGTAAGTCTAAATGTGATTGCCAATTGTCCGATAATTATTTAAAGTAATAATTAGAAATAATATGAAATGTACATGACTTATCTGCAACATTTACAGAAGATATAAGATATAAACAAAAAGTTAGAACTGACGTAATGAACAGATCCAAAATCTTTCCTATTTTCTCTTTTTGTTTTTTATTTTTTGGCTCCGGCACGCTTTGTATATTAGCCACCTATTGTCTCTCTAAGGATTTTTTTTTTAATTTTTAGGAAACGAACTTTGAGATATTAGTCTAATAAATTTTACTCTAATAAAATAAAATAAACAAAATCGTATCAAATTACAACGGTAAATGATACGATAAAAATGTATTCTCACTTTTACTACTAGTTTTTTTTTTAAATTAATATACTCTTTTAAATAATAAAGAATAATTAAAATTAGATCACTAAATAAATAATCATGGATGAAAAAAAAAGTAAGTCTATTTGCGAATCTCGGTATTGTCATTAGGCAGAAACGTATTTAGACAATATTCTATTTTCTTTTGATTCATGATGTGACGTTCACTTTTCTGTAAAAATTAAAAAAAATATATATATTAATAATTTATTATCGTATTAAAAGTTTTTACATAATTTATAACAAGGCTTTATTAATTGTTCTAAATTTATAATCTATACTAATAACTTCAGTAATAATCTGTTAATTTTGCGAATGTAATGAAAAGTTAATAATTTAAATATTTAATTGGATTATCTCAAAGCCTATTGAATGTCTATTACCGAAATCTGATAACGTTTGAAAATTCAATTAGAATATTGCTCTTCAGAACAACGTCATGTAATAAAAGATTCGGAATATTTTTTTTTCTAATTATTAACTTTATTTAGAAGTCTGTTAATTAAGTTAACCCGTTAGTAAGAAACGCCAAGTATTTGGAGTGTTTTGGATCTTAAAAAATAGATTAAAAATATAAAACGGTACATTTGATAGGACTTATTCCTATAAATTTACAATTTTGTTTCATTGACTCGCCTACATATTAACATAGCCTAAACCATTGGCCTTAGAGACATAATTTTTGGAAAGTGTGTTTTTGTGATGTGTAGGAATCCACTAAGAAGAGGCTTTCTTTTTAAACTCACACTAAAGTCGGAGCGAAGGGGGAAGGATGGAATCAAGTTACAATGTATCTCTTTATTCAAAGTCGATATAATTAAAACATGATATACTGGAGAGAGATTAATCTTAATATTTAATAAAAATATTACCACGCCCAGAGAAACTGGCGCGTGACAGCTACTATTATAAGAAACATATAGTTGCTTTTTATACCTACACATCACAAAGAACACGCCCTCCAAAAAAATGTCTAAAACATTGGTTTAATCTGTACGTTGATATGTAGGCGAGTCAATGGAATAATTTTCTAAATTTATCTGCGTTTTCCTATCAAATGTACCGTTTTAGATTGTTTTATATACTATTTAAGGTCTGTGTTTAAAGTTTGTATTTAAGTTTAGGTTCACCTTAAAAAAATATATATTTTAAGCGATTCTTTATGGTATACACTTCTACGCCATAAAGATGGAAAAGGTTCGTCCTTGCGATTGTCGTAGAAATGGTCGCCTTCAGAATTGTTCCGTGTAATGTTGATAGCCTCAATGCTCAATTGATGGGAAGTAATTGTCGCCGAGTAAGGTGGCGGAACAGTTTTCATTTCTCCCCGTTTTAAGAGAATTAATATCCTACGAACATTACATCAGCGTGTTATCGCGTTTTGGAATTTTTCAATTAAGTCATTCGGAATTACAACGGGCGAATGTGTTTTATATATGTAAAACGACATGTTCCATCGTGTTTCATAAGTTTCGTAAACATTTTCAAATTCAAAATTAATGCCTTATAAAGTGAATATTTATTTTTCCGTTTTTAGCATTTTTAAGACGATTCAAAACCGTTTTATCAACAAAATATTGTCTATTAAACCTTTAAAACAAATAAATAAACTAACACGTCTCTTCTTAGAGCGTGTTCGAGATGTTTTCATTGTAAACTTGTGACACGTTGATGGGAGTAAAATTTCTTTGAGCCTACATTCAGTAATTAACGTTTTAATTTACTTTTATTATAGATACGTAAGACAATATTTTAAGCAAAAAGTAATTGTCTAAGAAAACACATGCTCAATATTTATTAAAAAGAAAATTTGGTGTATGCGAAAACTATATGACATTTCCTTAAAAAAAAACTATTTGATTTTAATTTTTCTCATAATTTAGTTATAAGTATAAATATTGCAGTTATACTTGTCATACCATTTGCCTTAAATTTTTAGATTACCACTAAATTACAGTCATTCTTCTAGTAATTAAATAAATATGCTGAGAAAAAAGACAAGTAATTTAAATGCTAATGAATCATTTTTTTGTTTCAGTAAAGTTTCACAATATTTTTAAATGTTTGTTTAAAAATCCTTTTAATCCAATCCCTAAGTGCTGAGGGAAACCTAATAAACCTTAATTTATTGGAGTCGGTCCAACCTAACGATAATTGCTAGTGGACATTCGGAAAACCTCAAACGAATTTTCGAGAAACTATGAAATTGTCCCCAGTGTGATAAATTCAATGTCCGATCCCCTATTACATGTATATTTTCTCCGTGTGAAAAAAACCTATAGTTAATTCACCATGTTTATTTAAAAATAGTTAATTAGTGAAATAATAGTTTTCAAGAATGGATTATTATTATTGTTCTAAAAGAAAATTTCAAGTTTTATTTTTCCACCTAATTTGAATTTCTCACCGCACCTCGTGTTGACTGAGAAAGAATCAAATTTCAGCATCAATTCCGCCCTTTGTAACCTGTCTGTGTTAGCTTATACAATGTTGTTTTCTTATAAATTATTAAGATATTATGAAATTTTAACCGGTGAAAAAGTACATCTCTAAGAAAAATATAGAAAGGAATTTTAAAATATGTCACAATAGAATATCTTCCCGTTCAGTAAAACTTGCCACTGCGGTATATACATGCATCGTCGCTCGTTAAAAAAAATACAACGAAGCTTTTCATATTACAATTTTTTTACCTACTCCTCACATTCCATCCAGCTTTTATTCCATTTTTACCCACTTGAACTTAAAGATCAAAAGTGTAGGCTACATTTCCATACGACCGTACAAAAGGAACAAAAATGGAGTGCTTAATAAAACCGAATCTAACCCGAGATTACCTCCACAACGCTTTATTCGAAAGGCTAAGGACATTATTTTTAAAGAGAATAATACCCGTGAACCAGTTTCAATTAACTTTAATTAAAAAAGGAGCTCGGTGGGCAGTGGTTTCGTTCCACTTTCTTGTATTTTAATTGGGTACTAAATAAAGTATCTGCAATAAACAACCAAAGATTGTTAATTGAAATAAAAGCCATACATAAAAGCATCTATTGATAAGTAAAATAGTTTGCTCATACCAATGATATTTTGAGATGATTTCGTTGTTGTAGCAACTTTAACAGCTGTAGTCGATGATGTAAAAAAAGGTAATGTACCTTTCATTCATCTATATATATAATTTGTACATATTGTTACATATAACAAAACTGTAACTTAGCCGAATCTATATATTGAATAAATTTTTGAAATTTTAATTGAAATTCACTTTCTTGAGGATATAGGAATGAAAACTTTTTTTTTAATTTTTGTGTCTTTTTCACCGTCAATCACGTAAAAATTATTCAACGTATTTTCATGAAACTTAACACGTAAATCAATTATTTTATGAAATAATATTTTGGGTAATTTTATTTTGAAAAACTAAGGATACCTGCGTGAGATTGGGTAAAAAAAATTCGTCATATTGATTTACTCGTATTTCCAAAGCAGTTATATATTAAAAAGACTGTCCTTTGAATCAATTTGGGTTACTCTTTATTCCAAAAAAATATATTATTCCCTTGGGATTAGATATTCTGTGTTAAGTTTAACAAATGAGCATCGCAGTCGCAATTTTTTTTAGATTTTATGAATACAATACAATGGAAATTCCTAGAAAATAAGAAACAGTTCAACACTTAAAAAATAAAGTTCAGTTAAAAGGTGACACAACATTCATTGATTGTAGGCGGTACAAAGTTCGCAGAGTGAGCTAATTGTTAATAAAATTATTAATTTGTTGAAGATTATTGTTAGGTAGTCCCCAAAGAGCTCTAGGTAAGCCTATCGCAGTACCTCTTTTGTCAAATACTAATAGTGTTGTACAAATATTAGGGAAATATAACAAAAATATAAATACATATCGGTTTAGCTAATCACCTCTCTTGTTGAATTTCATTTTTAACACTATCATGACAACTAACATTCCTGTCAACGTCCTACCATTGCTTTGTTGTATATAGCCAAAAACTTCTAAATATTGCTTTCGTATAACTTATTATCATAAGAGTAAGTTTTAAAGGAAGTCAATATATTTACCACTGTGTTCATACATCTATATTGGTGGTACGGTTTTTTGAATGATATTTTTATCGACCCTACCTCGCTAGCTACCAATCTCATAGTGTCAATTCGACACTATAATACCATTACTGTAATCCGGTAGTTATACGGAAAACCAACAATTATGGGTGAACACGTTTCACGCTCTACGGCCTCATTGTAACTTAAAAACTGAAATTTTACACTAAAATGTTAACCATTATGTCGATAATAATAAGCATTACTAACGGTATTAGTATGAAAATAATTTACACGATTTAAGTGACCCCTGTTTGCTATCCCGAGGGATTAGATGAAGGGTTCGCCGAAGTCCTCGCGCCGGCTGATGCTCCATGTTACAAATCTAATTAATTCCACTCAATTAACGAGGGTGCGATAGAAACTAAGTGTCCGCCATGTTATGCAAACGCTTTCATAACAGCCTTTTCATTTAAAAAATTTAGTGAACACTCTTAATAAATGGTTTAAGGAAATAATTATTGGAATATATATAATCAATCATTGATTTTTGCGTTTGGTGAAAAGCATGGCAATAGATTCATCCAGCAGTGAATAGAGATGTGTATTGAGAGAGTGATATGTATATATTACATTCCGATTAACCTGAAATAATATTTTTTTTCTATGTTCTTCGAATGTCTCTCCATTTGTTATTGATAATCATTTTTGTAATCAACCAATAAAATTCTTACGAATATTTATCATAAAACTTCATATTCTACGTACATTTGAAACGCGCATACCGCGTAAAAGTGAGTTCAATTCCTAGAAACGTGATCAAAGCTTTGTAATAGCGAGCAAATATAATCAAAAATATTTTTTTCATCTGTCAGATGTTGTTGAAACAAATCTAAATGAAAGAGTCATTTCGTACAACGTGACGCCACATCACGTACGTATTGGATGGGCACGCGTGCGATATTGTGAATTTCCGGCAACAAAATCAATTTCACACTATTGTGTTAGTTCACAGATTTATTCGATTCCGTCGGGATGACCGGACGCTGTTGGGTATTGGGAGCTCTCATTTCGGATTTAGATTTACAATTCTGCGAAAGCATTGACTAAACAGAGGTCGATGATTGTAGTACGTTGGATTCTTTCATTCATTCTTAGTCTTTTTCAGGTCTTTACTCATTTCGTTTTGGGGTGATGTAATGATACATTATTTAAACATACCAAAATTTATAAATTGTATTAAAAAAAAATCAGTTTTTGTAAATTACATGCCTATATTTTAAACATTAATTTCAAAACACGATATTGCGAAAAATAAAACATTCAAACGGTAAAAATCACACAGATAATAAATAAAATTTCCACTTAAAACAAAAAATATATCAAGAGCTGGTGACTTGAAATACAAATACTCAATATCAATGAAATTGAATGCAGTCTCATTTTAAGTCGCTCTAAGCAACCAATACTTTCAACTATTACGGCGTACATCTTCGTGGATTTATTTCCATCCGTCTAGATTATGGACAGACGTGAAAAGGTTTTGTCTATAAAAACCTTTAGAGCGTTTCCAACTTTCCAGTGCTATGCTCAAAATTGCACCAGGACATTGTGAAACTTATTTGTTACGCTTTGAAATCTCTTCTGTGAAAACTTTTCTTCCATCTCATCGCTTTCTTTCTCTCAAAAGGGTATTTTTGAAAGAAGGAAAACTTTGTTTAAGCTTGAAAAATGTTTGTTTCATCTCTTTTGCAAACAATAGTTTAATATTAATTTACTATGTTGAAGTAACAGCTAATTGTTTACATACGTATATACGTCATTATTTATATGTATATGAGTAGCGTAGTGGATTGAACAGAATATTAAAATTACTGAAACTCGACAGGAGCCAATAATCTTTTAACTTTGGAACAAGTATATACATATGTTTATTTATTTATTAATTTGAAGTCTTTATTGACATAGTTGGACTTGATACCTTTTGACCTTCTCTAGCTGTCAACATTAATTGTGTAGACTATACACAGTACAGTACAGTGGTATGCGTTACAAATTTATATTACATATGTCATACTTACATATCGATAGTAATTTTAGTTTAGGTGCAAAATATTCACATTTGGATTTTTAGAGTATATTTTCATAATATAATATGTAAGTATGATAAACAGTTGATTAGTTAAATACTTAATTAATGAATAATAAATCAATAGGAGTAATGAAAACAACATTGTTTTTGTTATCCATATAGTTTCCGAGGGCAACCAATACAACTGAAGCATTACTTTGAGCGATACAACCCTATTTAAAAAAAATGTTTCAAGTTCAGTAAAGAAAGTTAACTAATATCATAAAGTTATAATATTGTGCCTTATTTCTGAACCTTGAGGCTATTTAATTAGAGAATGCTCTAATTAAGCATACATTGTATTTCGACAAATTTTCTTGTGAAAATTGACAAACTGTCATTTGTGTAATGATTTTGACGCAGCAAAATAAGCCGTACTAATGTATAAACTTTGAACCGCTCTGTATTCTATAAGGTAACCATTCTGTAGGCAGCATACTCGTATTAACCCTATGACTACTGTGGGCTAGACGGTCGACATAGATTGACTTTTTGATACTGATTTTTAATTTTTTTTATTAATTACAGTCTTGCACTTGAATTAGAATTCGCCAAGAATAAATCTGGCTCTCACATATATGACTGACGGAACACAACAATGCTGTTATGGCGGCAGATTGGCAATAAGAATGGTAGTTAGTCAGACGGATTTAAATAACCCTATCAGCATCCATACTCCAATACAACTGTGGCGTAAATTGAACCCGGGACGTCCGTTACAAGGCAAGCCGTAAACCGCAGCACCAAAGAGGAAGTCAAAAGTATGAGATATATATAAAATATAGTAATAATGGTTTTGGTATAGTTAAATGCAGTTTTATCATTATTGACTTCCGCAAAAATGTATCGTATAGAAAAGTTAAAGGATACTATTGATGGTGAGTTTCGAAATCGGACCTCGCCTGACTAGCTACACCATCAATATAGATCTGCCTCCGTGAAAGCATTGCTATGTTCCGGCAGTCATACATGTGAGAACTAGAAGTATTCTAAGCGAACACGCTTCCCGATCTACGACCTCACTGCCCCTTAACATCAGGTGAAGTCGAGGTAAAGTGTAAGCTCATAACCGATAAAAAAGTATTAGTCTAGGGGGTTAAAGTAGATGTGTCGGAGAAGTAGTTTTACTAACATAACTGTCACGTACACAGAATATAGCAATTTCACAGAATTCATTTCCGTATACGAGACGAAAAATCAACGTAAAACGAGATTTATTACCATTTTGTTTGTGTACTAGTGACGTTAAGGGGCGGGTAATGGGTGCGTTAGTGATGGGTACTAATATGGCCGTCGTGCAGTAGCGTGCTGACATTAGTGTTCTCGTAACTTCTGACTTAACGATCGCGACCATCTTTTCTCTTAAAGCGGTTTTTTTTAACAGTGATATGTTAGCATTGGACCACAATTTCACATGATGTTAATTGATAAGGCCGTAGATCATCCGTGCTTGTCCAGAGCACAATAACGTCGTGCGTTATTGTCACTTAACATTTTATCGACTGGTGGCCGATTATTCAGCTTTTCGTCGTCGCCCCTCACCCACATTTAGCCCATTATTCTGACTTTTATAGCTGATGCCTATTGAGAGACAAACTTTTAGACGATTATTCAGTTCTTTAACTCTACACATTCATTTTTAAATAAAAAAAAACCTGTGCGGTAAAGAGCTTATCGAGAAATACACAAGATGAGAGAATTTCTTTTTTCGTCACCGGTCGATAATGTTTTAACATCAGGCGAAATCGAGGTCAAATGTTAGTCCATAACCTATAAAAAAATTCCACGAAAATCCATGCGAAACAATTAATCTAATTTACGCTTTGGTTAATCGGCAATCAATTGCTCGACAGTTCGACGTTCTGTCGGATCTGTAACGCCTCCCGAGGTTGTTACGTGTACGAGTAGTGGCAAAACGGTTCGAGATTGTATTTTACTCGTAGTATTTGCAACTAAGCAAAGCGGAAATCGGCAAATTAATTTTTATTTTATTGATTCATGGAATTTCGAAAAGTAACGCTGGAATCAATAAATTAAAGCAAAACTAAAAAAAAACTGTGAAACAAAAAAAACTACATAAAATTATTTCAAGGGTTTGAAACAAAAGCCGGACTTTTTACGGTGTGGCTTAAAAATAAAGTAATAGGTAATTAAACCGTATTATCCGTTATATAGAAACGGGCATAATCTGTTTTCTTAAGCCAAGACAGTTCGTGTAACCGTTGTCTCTTCGGATTAAGTCCCATTTATTTACTTCATTCTGTTAAAATTGAATATGATAATATCTTACTTGAATATTGTATAACCAAACACATAGTCGAGGTAAGTACTTATTGTAAATTGTATCAACGTTATGTATGTCTTAGATAATTCTTAATTTATTATAGAAAATACGTACATCTACATGGAAATTATATTTATAAAAAAATATTTAGGTTTTAATCATTTAAAGCCAATATTCGCATAAGGACACTTATTTAATACTTTAAAAACATTTATAACTTAACCAGGTCAAAAGTAACAGTCTAAAATTCGTACGCATAGTTGTTTTATCCTTGAAAGTAACCAACAATTTTTACAGTAATCGCGATTTGTTGTATAAATTTCAATACATTGAACTTTCATATTTGATAATACACTCCTGTATTAAACTCTTTTGAATAAATCATATTTAAGTTTCGATTTTATATCAAAAGTAGCAACAAACTCATAGCATTTACATTACTCCGATTTGTATTCTACTGACAATTCTCCAATATTTTCTCACGGCGAATGTGCTCAAAAATGGACCGTAACAGCGCAGACTTTAATTTTACTTTACTACACTATTGCCCTCAAAGTAGTCACTTGAATGTTCGCTGACCGTTTTAATCCTTGTCCTAACTCGACGACCATAAAATTACTACAAAACTCTCTTTTATACGTTTAGATGAGCCCTCAGTAAAAGTTAAGAGTTTCAGAACGCCCCGCGTCATTTATCCGAGGCTGGAAAATAAATTTGTAGCGAACATTATGACGCGATGACGTAGCATCATAAAAATGCAAAACTCGCTTAATATTGCATTTTACACCAACAGCGTTTCTATGCAAATACCGTTTAAAACTTTCACAAACTTTCGCACTGATAATGTTTAATATTTATGATCCATTTATAAAAAAAAATTATACACTTTATACATATAATTTTAACTGCTCTATATAATTCCGTCCAATTTGATATGAATTCCTTTCACTTTTTAATATAATAATTATTATAAAACATCTATTAATATCGGTTTATTAATTTTATTCATATTAACATCCAAGAAGCATGTGGAAGCGGTAGACGGAACTAACAAAGAGTGAAAGAAAAATATAAAGTATGCCTTTCCTTTTGAACAGTATCCAGTTTCAATAGTGTCTTATTCAGAAAGAAATGCGCCGGCTTTCGAGACGCCTTCGAAGTCTGCTATAATATTTGTAGTAAGTATTGCTGAAGGATTTTATACTAAGTATTAGCTGATACAGATTGTATTGATTTTCTGTGTATCCTATTGATACAATAATAATTATATTGACATAGTAATAAAACAAAATGTATTTTAGTAATAATATTGGATTGAGTATGAAACGTTAAAACAAAATGTTAAATTGATTAATAAAATATCATAATGTTTGAAGTAAGCACAAAGATTTATAAACATTTTGAAATAACATTTTATTCATGTCATATTCAACTATACTTTGTATCCAAAGACTTATGTTGAGTCAGGATTCCGAATAGAGATCCCGCGACTCCAAAACGCTGAGGACGACCACTGGTTTAGTGAGGAAAAATACCTTATAAACCTGCCTTCCCCACAGAAGGTACGGTAAATTTTTGGATGATCCCCCCCTCCCTCCGATAACATAAAAAAAGAATTCCGTTCTCCATGCTTATAATTTTAACGAGGTAGTTATAATTTCCCGTCACTTCATTAAGTACAATCATCTTATTAAAATGATGACTATTTTTTTTTATTTGTTGTTTACATTTTAGATTCGATTGTTGGTGTATTGTCGATTGTTGGTTGGTAAGTTATCAATGTTTATTTCACTATAATGATTAATATTATTTTAATAAATAGGACTCGGAACATCCTATTTTTTTATTATTAACACTCTGGGTTGGGACTCAACTGTGACATCTTTTACGAGTTTTGGAAATATAGAAAAGTTTAACAGCTGGGGTGTACCGAAAAGAGTAAAACTTCGAAAGTGGTGCAAGAGAAAAAAACTTTAGGAACCTCCGGTGTAGATCTTCATCAACAGAATTATTTTATGTCAAACTTTTCAACGACATTTTAATTACGCAATTATACAATAACATAAGTCAAATGTAGTAGAAGAGCGTATTTTTATATCAGCGATGGACTAACGTTTGATGTCAATTTCGCATGATATTAAGTGACTGTGAGGCCGTAGATGGTTAAGCGCACTCGCCCACATTACTCTGGCGCTCATTTGTACACTGCCGGCCAAAAGTTTGAGACCACCTTGAAAAAATTACAATTTTGAATAAAACTCCAAAAGTTAGTGCTCT
>DWQX01002067.1:0-23664 GCA_018245475.1 Pharmacophagus antenor
AACTTCGAGTGTAGTGTCTCCTACCTTCACTGGAGTGGGTAGTACATGGACGTTTGACATAATCTTCGTCTTGGCCAATATCGTCGGCGAATCGAAGGTGCGAAAGGTATTCGCCGTTGATGTTAATGCCATGTTCCCTCCAGTCCAAAAACTTGAACACGTCCTCCAAAGTAGCGGAAAACAGTTTCGGAGATATGACGTCTCCCTGTCTTACATCTCGCTGAAGTGGAGTGGGTTCGAGCTCTAATTCTGAAGACGGACGGACATGGTGGCGTTTTCGTATAAGCTCTTTAACACCTCGATGAAATACCGATAGTCAACTTGGCACCGCTGGAGAGATCGTAGCACTGCCCAGGTTTCGATCGAATCAAAGGCTTTTTCGTAGTCTACAAACACTAAGCATAGAGGTTGGTTGTACTCCTCGGTCTTCTGTATGATCTGCCGCAGCGTATGTATATCGTCTAAGGTACTAAAGCCTTTACGAAAACCGGCTTGTTCGGAAGGCTGGAAGTCATCTAGCCTGCGCGCGAGACGATTCGTGATAACTCTGGAAAACAGCTTATAAATATGGCTCAGAAGTGAGATGGATTTGTAGTTCCTCAATAGAGTTTTATCACCCTTCTTGAAGAAGAGCACCACGACACTTCTGTGCCATGCCTGGGGCGTTTTGCCCTCGAGGATGACAGAATTAAACAGCTTCTGAAGAGCTTTCAGTATCGGTTTTCCACCGGCTTTGAGAAGCTCTGCTGTTATTCCGTCATCTCCCGGCGCCTTGTTGTTTTTCAGCTGTTTAAGAGCCATACTAATCTCGTACAGGCTAACGTCCGGGATGTCTTCGGTATAGTGTCGGGTTAGTTTGGCTCTTAGGTCTTTTGCTATATTGCTGGTAGGTTGTGTCGATGTGAATAGCTGTCCGTAGAACATCTCGATTTCCCTTAAGAGCTCAGATTTAGAAGACACGATTCTACCGTCCTCGGTCTTGAGTTTAGTCAACTGGCTTTGCCCAATTGACAGATCCCTCGCGAACACCTTGGAAACTTTGTTGCGCTTGATAGCCTCTGTGACGGTGCTGATATTGTACTCGCGAAGGTCGCGAGTCAGAGACTTAGAGATCTGTCTATTTAGCTGCCTGTATTGCACCACGTCATCCGAGGACCGCAGAATCATTCTTCGTCTTTTCTCCATTAGCCTGAGTGTCTGGAATTTTGTTGGGTTTGCTGGTTTGGTGGGCTTTAAAAGTGTTTTTCCCAACCGTCTGGACAGTTTCCACAATCCTGCTGCTGTAGTCGTCCACATCATCGCACTCTCCTAGGCATTCGAAGCGGTTGTGCAACTCGAGCTGAAAGCTCTTGGTGTTCTGAACTTGACCACGACGAAGCGTAGACTTCATTAGTTTGGACCTTTCCAGTTTTGAATTTAATCACTATTACAATTATTTTACTATTTTACTACAATTCTGTACAAGTTCTAACTTGAAATATTGTACATTAAACTTTTGGGGAGTAAGTGGAAATACCAATAAGAGAATGGATCAAAAAAAATTAATTTATGCGTTGATTGCACAGAAACAGTTTGTGCCGATACAAACACGGGGCAATTCGTGTTTTCACTCATATTTTTGTAGTAATACACTTTTATACTGACAACTTATATTGCTTACTTGTTATTATGTATTTCTAACAGCATTATCTCATACTTTTCATAATGTATTTTTGTATAAACACATAATAACAAAAGTCAAAAAAAATCGCGGTTGTAGATGCTACTAATACCGAGGGTACCCTCGGTAATACATAATTTTAGTGGTCCAGATATTTTGCTTAATATATTTAAAATTACTGTCTTATTAGAGAACTCATTTCTCATTTATTTCAAAATAGAAAACTTATTTATTCAAAATATATTGTATCTCATTACTTTTAGTAGAACACTAGTTAGGCACTGGATGTCAAAAATGTCATAAAAATACTTGCAGTATTAATTAATCATAGTAGAAAATATGAAAAAAAAAAACTACACTCACGCAGCCCTAGTTTCTGCTTTAGAGTCAGTGTGTTTAAATCATGATTAAGGTACGAGTACTAACCAAGCATCATGTCAATTTAATATACCAGAGATGACGTTATGAAATAAGCGAGATGGTACATATGACAATGACACATGTTCGTGTTTTTAAGATAGGTAGCAGGTAACTGTGTCTTCTCGTACATTTATTTCTATTAATCATGTTAGTTAATAATATTAAAGGGTTTTGTTGTTTACTTTTTTATTTATATTAAGGAACGATCAGGATAAATAGAATTATTTTTTCTATTCTTAGTAATAGGGGATACATAAAAAAAGTAAAGTAGTAATAGATGCAATACAACTTAAAGCATGCCTCGCTAATAAATTGACTGAAATAGAAATATATAAATAAAACGCTTGAAAATAGATGAAAAACAAGGAGAAAAATACGAAATAAAAATCGTTAATATAAATCCTTGTTGAGGACGATCCTGATTTCATAATATTTTGCTCTGATCTTAAACTTTACCACGGTAATAGGTGCTTTTACCTTTTGAAAAATGTTTTGGTTATTTTATTATTTCTACCATAACATTTTGAGAAATAAATGTTATATTTCCATCTTTTTCTTTTTTTTACATGGGAAAAGAATAAAAGCTTGATAAAGAAGGAAATGTGTTATATTTTCTAACACAATATCCCGTTTCCGGGTTTAAGGATCGATGTTCTGTTTGATACATCAATTAGTTCTAGCTCAAATAAACACTCACTTAGGCAATTAGCAGTTATTAGGCGATAGATGTAATTTTAATAATTTTTGTGGAAGTTTTCATTTCGAAAAATTATCAACATGTAAAAAAGGCAGCAACAAATGTATCAAGAGTAAAATAAGAAAAATAACATTTTTTTCGTGTCTTAATTTCTAAACCAGTTTCAGGACGGGTAAGATATCATATTAAGGACGTCCTTTAAATCGTTTAAGTATATTTGTGTCGATTGCGATGCTGCTAGACTGGCAACACATATAACAAACTGTCTAACGTAATGTTCCCTTCGCAGATTTATGTAAGAGTTGCTGGTGCGCCGGCGCAGCTCTGAGAGGCAGAAATAGCGTGGGCGGGCTCGTCATAGACGACAGCCATCCGTAGTGTTTATGACTTCCTCAGCCAATGGCCTCCTGTTACTTACGAAACTTATCTATACTATTGTTTTCTTACATATACCAACATTTTTTTTTATTATTTTATGTCGATTTTAAAGAATTTGAATTATTTACAATAAAAAATATTTTGTCCGTTCATAGTTGAAAATATAAACTTTCGATGACTAAATATTAATATAATTTAATAACTGCACAGTGATTTTTTACAACGTATTATAATATTTACTGAGAGTACATTTTCTCTTAACAAAGCAGCTCTAACCAAAACTTTGGTACTGCCCAATCCATCATTAAACGATATTTTGTATGTAGGTACAGTCGCGGAGTGAATACTGAACTATGTGTAATTATTTAAAGGTTTTTAAATTGGTTATAAAAAATTACGTATTAATTTAATATATGTGATAGAATGTGTCAATTATACAAAATATTAAAGGTTTCCTGAATAATAAACAAAATTATAAAGGTTTGAAAATACTAAAAGCGATTAAGAATAATTTTTGGGATCCATAACTTATTTTCACAAATGCCGTTAGATCAAAGAAAATTTGAAATATAAAAAAAACAGTACTCCACTTTGCGCATGACTGTACAAATGTAGTAAGTAATTACAGTCCCCGAATATTATTTATGTTTCGCTTCATAACAATTCTCAAACTGTAAGTAGGCAACTACTCTATACGTATTATCGCTGTCGCCACAAAACTTGACACGTGTTATATAGTTTTTATGCTTTTGACTGACCTCGCATGGCAGGTACAGCTTTAAAGGACTTAATAAATCAAAAGCTCATAACAATCTGTTACTCATTACACATTTCGTGTTTTCTATTTTTAATCTATCGCATTACTTGTTACTCAAATTTGTTACTTTTCCTCAATAGTTTCGAGAGTAAAAAAGAGAAATATTTATTATTACTTTGCAAAAAGCAAAAATTATTAAAAATACATATATTAAAACAAATCATATGGAAAGTTTTTTAAGCGAAACATTGAAAGACTCCTTTATTATTATTTTCACCAGCTATATATACACAAGTGAATATATACTCGTATTATAAAACATTATACTGTTTAATAAACACGTTTGTGGATACTATGATTAACGAATTGTTGATGTATTTGCGTAGTGTGATTTGACCTTCCATCTTTAATTAAACCATATGTTATAATGAAATTCTTCTTACGCCAATCCGTACTTACCCAGCATGGTTAATTAGGTCTTTAACTCTCACCTTGTTAAAAAAGGTCCTGGGTCCCACAGTTGGAACTCAAGACAAGCCGTTTATATTATGTTATTGAATGTAGATGTAATCATCACTATGTTCAGCTCTAATCAGTTTATGTAATATAGGTGGTTGTTGAAAACTAGATGTGACTGGAGACCTAGTTGAATACTCGTAGTGTGGTTATATGTATACTTGCTCTCCCGCGCTTATTTTGCTGGGTGAGTATGTATATCAAAATTCAAGTCTCACGACTCAGAGAATGAAAAATTTCATTGAAACATTTTTAACTCTAATTTGAAAAAAACCCTTTCTTAGTAAATATTTAAACATCACAAAAAACATCTTCCAAAATGTCTAGGACCAGCGATTTAGGCTTTGCGTTGATATTAGTCAATAAGTTAGTAAAGACTTTTCATTTTATATGTATAGATGAGTACTATAAAGTTGATATATGGACAATCGTATTCGAAAACCTTATTTTAATAATAATCGTTTCGTTTTTATTTATTTTTCTATTTAAAAGTAATACAAAACAACCTAAAACCGTAACTTTATTTTTCCGAGTGTCTGCGATGTGGAGTAATCGCCAGTCGGAGAACGTGTGAATAGTGTGATATTTGTTCTTCTAGTTTACACGCGCGCTTCTCGCAAACTGTAGGTCTCTATCACTTACTAGTGCCTTGAACTAGTAACTGGGGCAAGACCTTACAACCCAACTAACAACTGCTAAAAAGGTATATCAAAATGGGAATGAATTGAGAAAAGTTGTAAGATAATGATCATTGTCCCCAATTAATATTTTGGTTTATTATTATGAATTGAACATATAGTAAGAAACGATTAATTTTTATTAACGTTTAATAATTTTTTTGTACTTTATAAGGATCTTAAAAGTTTTAAACTTTTATTTGAATATTCTCAAGATGACTTAAATACATAATTAAGACATTAAAAATATCCCGGAATAAATATTCCCCAATACAGAAAAAGTAAACTCCATTAATATACTCAATCAGGAATATAACTAAAAAAAGAATAAAAATAAGTTGCTTTTTAAGTTAAATTCTTTTTTAGTTTAAATTGCGTTGCAGCGCCGTTTACTTAAATACGGGTTTTCATAATTTATTGCGAATCAAATAAATTGTGAAAATTTTGTAGATTAAAAAATATACAATTCTAATGTATTAATATAAAAATTATTGACGTAAAATTTTTCAAATTTATTGTAAACTTACAATTCTGTCTTCTCAATCATGTCTTCAATTTTATCTTCTCTATAATATAGCAGGTGCGATGATAAACACGATTAGTTTAACGTGTACAGTAAAAACTTGACGGTAATACGTATCTCGGTTAATACTAAAAGACCTTAAAACCTATTAAAGAACGGAAAGGCGTTCGGACAAAAAGTTTTATAGTCACGCACGGGGTGATTTACAACTCTACTCTTAATTTCACAGTCACCTCCGTCTGCCATACATCTGTAAACTTGTGCTGACTAAGGTAGTATACCTATGAGTAATAATTACAATAATGGCCCCCTTTTTCTTTTATTTATACAGTTCGTAACATAAATACTTTTTTATTCTGCTCGGCAACCCTCAAGATATTATATATTTAATATTTTAACATGACGCTTCCTAATTCGGTAGTGGAATACAAATGTGCTTGTATATAATTAAAGTCTGCAAAATTAACCCTTTGCACTCAGCTTCCCCCCTCATTGGGACCATGTAAGTCTAGGATATTACTCGGATCTCCCCTCCTATGAGACATAAAAGTTTAGTAATTATGTGAAGTAATTTATTACAGCGCAATATATCGCTGAATTCCGAAATTTAGTTATAAATAAAAAATAAATGGTTTACAAATGTTCTTTACTGTATTGAAGTAGAGGTAATGGGTAAGGTTCAAAACAGTTGCGAGTGCAATAGAGTTAAAATTAAAGCTAATAACTCAATTTATATGACTGTCTACATAATTATAATTATACTATTAATATAATTTTTAAAACCGTGTCTGTTTGTTACGGGCTGTTTAAATTGTTTCTCTATATTATTATGGGCTCGCTGGAAGAATACCCGTTTTAGGGTTAAGCTTGCATATGTAAATTATTCTTTTTGAATTTTTATATGTACTTGTCTTTATGTGTGCAATATAGAATAAAAAAGATGAAGAATTAATATTTGTATATCATTATAGACAATCATAACTAGACTGATAGATAATTTATGCGATTATTCTACCATACCGAGCATTGGCAGCAAGTATGTTACAAAATACAAATAGTATCGGTCATTGTCAAGGGCTAAGATGTTACTAACCAGATGGCGATGCGCGGTATATCCTCATTAGCTCTACAAAAACTACGCCTCCTTCAGAATAACGCTATTAAAACATTTATTTTAATAAAAACTGATTTTAATGATGAATTTATGAATCGATTAAATAATTTAGTTTTTTAGGTTAGAGTCATTCTCTAAAAGTCCGATTCATCCGTACTAATATATTTTTTTATTTATTTACAATATCAGAAAATCAGTTTTTAATTAAATAAATATAAATTAAAAGCTCCTATTGCTTATCCTATTGACTGCCTTGTTACGAGACGGTCCCTTATTCGATTCCAGGGCAATAGGAGTAATGGAGTCTGGATGGTGTTAGGGTTCTTCAAATCCCTATCTAGCTACCTCTCTTAATGTCAACCTGCCGCCATAATAGCATTGTTATGGTCCTGCAAGTATATACGAGAGAGTCAGAAGTATTCCGGGTGAACACGCTTCACTAACTACGGCCTCATTGTCATTTAATATTATATGAAATCGAAGTCAAGTGTCAGCCCAATACCGATAAAAAAAAATTCTCTCTGTTTAATTAATTTTGACAAAAATAAATTTCCAAAAACCTGACTGAAGCGACCCGAGACCCTAGAGCCGGCAACTATTTGCCACAAAATAAGCATTGCAATCCAGCGAGGCAATGCCAATAGTTTGCTAGGTACTCTGCCAGTTGAGGATGACCTGGGCTGCTCTTTTTTATAGTATTAATTTTTTTTTTATTATTACTTTATAGTTTTTTAAGAAATTTAATTTACGTGTTTTAAGTTTATAGAGCTTTGTTAAAGGTATAATGACTGAATTAAATGTAAAAATAAGTATTTATACAAATAATATAAATTTTAACGCATTTATATTATTTTAAGACGTGCTTATAATCATATAATGAGATTTACAAAACGTACTAGAGAAATACCATTATAGCAAGTGGTCACAAATAGAATTCAAAATAGCACTTAGTAGCAAAAATCGTAACATATCCACTTCGTCAAACGTAATCAACTCAGTAAAGAATTCAAACACCCTGAATTTTAATAAAGATTTAAGTATGGGTGTTGTTGATTTGAGAATGTTTAAAAGTAATGCAAATCGATATATTTCCCGCTAACATTATTGCGTTACAAGGAATCATTCTCACTAATAAAGAAGGAAATCGTTTCCAGTTCGCCGTAGCCGTCGGTGATTATTGCGTTGCTTCGACCGATGCGTTAGTAATCGATCGACTTTTAGTGGCGTGTCAGCGTTTGAAAAAAGCATAATTTATTGTCAGCATTGAGATCGCAAGGAAACCCGAACGCGGCACTAGAAAATAAAAAAGTAATAAAATAAGAGAGGTTTACGAGCGTAAAATGACGAGAGGCCGCACCACTTGGTCTGTTTACAAAACTACATACGCCCGGCACAACTGTTTACTGCGTATATACGTAAAGGGCACTCGTAACTTATTTTCTTTATAGTCATCGGCTGATGGGTTGGGTTGGTTAGTAATTATCGCGCGCACGCCGAAAGCTCAAACGGACGGCCTACACCGACGCAAGTGCATCGGATCAAGTGCAACTTACGCATTGTTTATGTTAACTTAACCTTTCAATAAATGTTGAGTTCAAATATTAGTTTACTTAGATACAGAAGTTAATGCCGCAAAGTGGGAGGAGTGCCAGCGTAGTAAGCTTTATCTTTTTGAGATCTGTCATTTTAATACTTGAACTAAAATGGGTACTACTGCACTACACTCACGGATCATCGGATCCGTAAGCGAGTTTGGATGAAGCTGCAATAGTCGTCAAAAAGACTAACAGCGCAAACTTCACCGAAACCAGCAGCAGCACTGCACTACTAGTATTAACTTAGCTATTAATAGAAAATATTTTAAGGGTGTTATTATGATAAAAAGCAAATTCATAACATAAAACGTATACAATCAAGTTATAATTTAATTTTTTCTTTGGTTCCAGGTCCTTAAAAATTTTAAATCTATGACTTTGTATTTTGACGATTTGCGCTTCATTTGTCGCCTCGTTCCGTACTTCTGGTCGAAATGAAAGAGACAGCGTCTTCCTCCGAACATCTCTTGCAGTATTTCATACTATGATAAATGCAATAATAATGTATTAATCTTGCTAGAGGCGGCGGCTGCATGCGGCGCGACCACGTGAAGCGGCCAATGAACGCGTTCATGGTGTTCGCGCAAGCAATGCGCCGGCGTCTCTCCGAGCAGCGGCCCTCGCTGCACAACGCCGAGCTCAGCAAGTCGCTTGGATCTATGTGGAAGTTAGTAATACACATAGTAAACATATATCTTCATGGAGCCTTTAGTAAAATTAAGTAGTATGAGTGAGATAGGAACCATGAAACTTACGAATTTATCACCAAACCATTGTTAACTAGGATTGACTGTAAATTAATAATAACTGTAAATTAAGAACATACTGTTTTTAGACAAGCGTAAAAGGACTCTGTGATATTTGAGGGGTTTTTTGCACTCTTTAATTATATTAATGATTGCGATTTCTATTTATAGGTTTTTAAAAAAATATACTTTTAACCTTTGATCTACAATCGATATGCTAATCAACACCCTACTACTCACATCGATTTAACAAAAAGCAGTATGCATAAATTTGCAATTTAAACTCTTTGCTGTACAAGTTGCAAGTCAAGTGGCGGGTCGGCAGTAAGGGCTGTGAAAGTAATGGGTCGTCGTCGGTGGGGGGCAAGGCGCGCGTGCGGCGCCCAGCCGCGCGGCGTGCATCGATTGTTTACTCATTAAAATGCCCGTGGAACGATAGCATCTCTAACTGTCTTCAAAAACGAGATCCATTCGGTAACCAATATCACTGTCTGTTTCGCATAATTTGTAGATGTTTAGTCTTACAGACAGAATAATGAGAGAATATTTTATAGAACCGTTTCATTAGTTTAATGCTCGAAATACATTTTTAATTGCACACGAATTTGCTGCGAGTAGAGTATCGGTGGAGTTTATTAACATGTTTTCTAATAATGTAATTTTTATGAATATTTTACAGTATTCTCATAATGCAAGAGTTTAATATTCGGAAAACAGTTTTTTAAATCACTAGAGTTAAATATTTAAATTAATGTATCATAAAAAATTTAAAACATAACATTTTTGGTGGATGTTTAAATTGATTTCATGTATTTACATTTACGTAGTAATAATTTTTGCTATGTATATGTATGAATGCATTATTTAGCTTGAGTTTCCATCGAATGCAGTAACTGTTACATAGCTTATTGGCATTCATTACTAACTAAATGAACTCGTAAAATGACCGCCGACCACCCGCGTAGTACTACTTGATGACACAGTATTTTGACATAAAAAATTAGTTCGTTTGTTGTTCTGTTTCATAGAAGAACAATCAAAAGAGGTATTTCTTTAATATAACGGCAAAAAAACTTTAATAGAAAGTTGTTAATATTTTGTAGGAACTATAAATCGCATATATTATAAGTTTTCCCTTTAACAAGTTAGACAATATTCTGGTTAAGAACCTGATGATATCAACTACTTATAATTTTTTTACTATAGTTTTCAATCAACCTGAATAGCTGAAACAAAACTCATGTTGTTCACCTTAATAAATTGATTATTGTGCTTTGAAAATTTTTAACATGCCATTATTACAAAACAGAAAAATAAAACACCAAAATACCACTGTGTACAATAATTAAGAGCGAAAAACTTTGTGTTGGGTAAAATTTTATTGAGGTACTATTTGATACAAATTCTGCAAATCGGGAAATAAGCTGAGTTTGTTGTTTCTATTCTATAACACTTAATAATTAAACGCTTTAGTAAAAAAATATTGTAGTGCTTGTTGACATATAAAATAGCTAGTAAATCAGTAGATAGTAATTAGTTAAATGTGCACCGACTTTGTATATTTCGTGAAATCGCCTAAAAGAACGGACAAAATTATAATTTCAGGGCAACAGATTGCGATTTTGTATGTAGCTGCCCATGAGTACTTTTATTTGTAAGGATGTCCTTCTCTGATATCGAAATATTTAACAATATTAAGTTAAAATAAAATTTAACAATATTAAGTATCATGAAAGTTTAGCATTCTGATATACTCAATAGCTGCACTTTGTACAATAAAACAATTGTTAAAAGTAAATCAGAAGTGCGCGATAGTGTCCGAGTCGGTCGCGACTATTTTCAGATGCCGCCGCTTCTCGATCGCTGTTAATGTTGCGTGAGCTGCACTCAAATGCCCAGCCACTTAGCTGCCATCGCTGCATGCACACACACAAAGACACGGTTACGAAATAAAAAAAATGCATACGTTCCTACGATATTAATCCTCTAACAGTATACAAAACAGACACAATGCAATGTAAAATAATGTTGCGACCTTAGCCATGTACTAAATTATTTATCATTAATTCTTACTTGTATATATATATTATATTTAGATTTTGTTAATACTACTTTGCTTTTTGTCACAGACGTCTAAGCGAAGGAGAAAAATTACCGTTCGTTAAAGAAGCGGAGAAGCTGCGCACACAACACAAAAGGGAGTACCCCGATTATAAATACCAGCCGAGGCGTCGCAAGCCTCCACCCACTGCGTCCTCAGCAGCGAGACTCAAACGAGAACCATCGCCGGAACGTGGCCAAATCGATTTCTCGAGGATAGAAGTGGACGGTGGTTTATTGGCTGATGGACCGCCCGACGGTGCAGAGCTAGATCAGTACTTGAAACCTACCACGGTACCAGATTACCACGAAATGCAACCGCATTATCCCACACATAGTATTCCTCATCACGCCCCCGGTCTTTACGCCCCGGTCCCATCGCACTTACACCCGCCTTGTGCGGAATGGCAGCATTACGCTCGTCCCTAATATAACAAGCTAGAATATATTTACGAACGTGTTGTTACACGTATAAGAATTTTCAGGTCACAGCTGTAGCAGTAGGTATGAATTGTAAATATATATATTTTATTTGATAGTAAAGCGCGCATCAACTATGACCAAAGCGCACGTGGGTTTAATCAAGAGCAATGTAAACATCTATTAGGAATGTAAATGTAGATATACATATGCTTTAATATCCTATACAATATACGAAAACCAGGTTCTTACAGACATAATGACTACCTTTCTCACCAGAGTATAAATATTGCTTAAAATTTCCGACTAATACAGCTTTATATTTAAAAAATAAATTATTATTCAAAATGAAATGCTGAAGTCCGCTCGGTACAAATACTTGTATTAAAAATTGATTTATAATAGGTTAAGTAAAATGTATTGGAGGTTATGTGTAAGTGATTTTATATCACTGTAGCATTATAGACCGTTTTTCTGCGTTATTAAAAGAAAAGATAGGTTATAAATACAGTCCTTAGTTTCCAAAGCTTAAAATATTCATCAATAATAATAAATAATTTAAAATATGTAAGCAAATAATTTTAAGTTATTATTGTGATTAATTAGTGGCATAAGTATTATGTTAACGTATTTTTTTAAATAAAACTCGTCAATAAAAATTGTTTTTGTATTTTGCTATCTGTTAAATAACGTTTGTAACACTAAAACACGTGTATATAGATTCTATATCAAAAACTAAAGGTATAGGTAATCTTTACACATATTATACATAAAATATTAAAGTAAACGAATATATCTTTAATATTTATGCCGTTAACGTTATAAAATATTATTACGCTAAAGATAATATAATAATGAAAATACAATTATAAATTTCGATCGTATACATTTATACAGGATAGTTCTTGGAAGTACATGTAGGTATGTCGTGGGCGGGATGATAGGGCGCGACCGCGAGCCGTCCGCTCGCTTCCGGCGTGTTCGGACCGGTGCCACACAAAGCCTCCCCTTGTTCCGACTCTATCTTATCACTCTCACATTTTTCGCGACCGATGCTAATGAGGCCATCGGATATATCGGCGACTTGTGCGATTATGCGCTTTTAAGATAATTTATCTCCGTTCAATGAGGCTGATTTATAGCTTGCCCCGAGTTCACGGTAGAACTCCGATCATGTTATTGGGTGGTGATAGATTTGATTGTTATTATTGCTTTTCATTTAGGATATATCTTGCCCTTGCATTGGATCATAGATATATAAACTAGTAAATTATAAATGCATAAAAGAAAGTATACAACTCGAGCTACTTAAAATAGATCAGAAGCTCAATAACTTCTAAAAGTTTACCTAGATATTATTCTATAACATCAATAGTTATTACAAATACAAAATAAAAAAAAAGTTATGTTAACTGTAAGTTGAATGGCTCATACGAAACTCATAAATTAACTATTAATTAATAAAAACATGAATGAAATATAATATTTTGGGATATGAACAGTTATTCGGTTAACCAACAAAAGTAAATAGAACTAATGACTAAGTATTATAGAATTCACGAAATTCAAATGTTGGCGATAAAAAAAAAACTAAACATTAGTGAAACGAAGTTGTTATGAATTTGTAATGGTGCATAGTGATGTGGGATATTAAGATTGAGTGCAAATGATGCGCGCGGCGCGTGCGGTGGCGAGCGGCAGGCGGCGGGCAGCGGGCGGCGGCTCGCGTTTCACACAGCCAGTGCATGTGCGCCGCCGGTCAGACGGAAGATATCACTTAACCATCAAGTTTTTTGTGTTCAAACACATGAGATATTAATTACTTGGGGCGGAGGTTGCCATGCTCAATTTTACGCTTTAATCTGTAACAACCTTTTTTTGTGAATTTGCATAAAAAGAAAATATTGGTCAACTTGTCGTGGATAACGTTTAAAAATAATATTATTAATATGCGATAAATTAGAAGCTAATTTATAAAAAAAATTAAATTAGCTTAATTGAATACACCTATGTCATACAATAGATCATAAACAATGACGAATCAAGTGCACTCTAGAGTTTGCACGATTTCAAAAAGGGCTACTTTCTAACCTAATTTGACTAAATGTGTTTTGATATTGACATACGTACCCCATTATCTAATATTTCGTCGCAAATCTGAAAAGTTTTATATTGACTATTGCTTTTATTAAACTTGAAAAGTACATTAAGAATTATAATAGGCATCCAAAAATTTATAAAAATTTTAGGATTTTTTTGTAATGTTAAACACAATATATCAAAAGAACATATAGAAATTTGTCACTAATAAGAAATTTGTTAGCAGGAAAAAAAAAATCAATTGGACGATTAAACGGCGGCGTAAGAACTAGTTTTAGATAGCGAAATTCATTATTAATTCAAGTGAAGGTAGTGCGAGACAGCCCGTGTGAAATGATTTCTCCGTTCGGGTAGAAGATGCTAGCGCCTGTAAAGCGATACCACGGCGTCTGGTGAGCATCGTGGGGAAATCAAATCCAAACAATCCTACGCGCCGCCAAGTGCCAACATGTGCACAATACAACTGTAAAGTCCAATAATTAATTACATGTGACATACATAAAATTTACAGTTCAATGTAGCGCTTTGATTTTTTTATCTTTAGGTAACACTTTATGACAATAATTCATTTATAACATGTATAATAATATTTTTAAGAGTGCTGTATACTAAAATTTGTTCTATATGATAATTTTGTAATATTATTTTTTCTACATTTCAAATAAATAAAAAAAATTAATAACTAAAAACTATGTGCCTCCAAAGCAAAGTGGTTTACCTATCGCCTTGTAACACTATCGCGGGTTCGATTCCCGCACTACATGAGTGGTGGAGTCTGGATGATGATAAGGATTTTTACTAATTCTCTTGGTCAGCTATCACACTCAATATCAGTCCATGCCAGCACAACAGCATTACTATATTCCGGTAGCCAGGCATATGAGAACCAAAAGTATACGCTTCATCAACTATACATCTCAGTCACATAATATCAGGGCAATACGTGGTTAAGCGGTAATGCCTTACCAGTAAAAAAAATGTAGTAGGCTATCAAAATTGTTATTCTAAATTTTTTTATATACAAATTATCTAAAACTCGATTTCAATTTCATGTCAGTTAAGTGATAATGTCATAGGAGATGGTTAACTGCGACCGCTCAGAATACTTGTTGATCAATGCGGTGCAGATCAAAATTTTATTACAACCTAGTAAGGAGCGTAACTGTATTTCTTATTTTTTCATTCCTACATATGCCATAATTAAAGGAAATTAATAATACCAAAAAAACTATTAAATTGAAATGTGTTATTTTACATGTACAAATAAGAAAGTTCTATAACAAAAAAAAACAGTTTAAAAAGTTTATTCGAATACAAGCATTTACTTTATTGACTATTGAATTATAATTCTTTTTAATTTTCTCTCTTTAAACTTTTTAATTTTCAAAAGAAATTAACAGCTCCAAATCTACATTTCTTATTTTCCTCATTTTAAGAGTTAAATTTGAGAAGTTCCTTGTCGTCTCTGTAAAATTCTCCTTTGAGTATTTTTATTTGTTATTTATTACATTATAATAGAATCGAATAAAACTTTTAAATAATTGTATTTTTTTTTGTTATTGTTGTTTTTTTTCTTGTTAGTCCCGTTTTGGAAATAGGCTAAGCTTTTAAGACCATGCTGCCCCGTCCTTAGGTATATTGTAATTGTAATTTATTTTTGTCGATATACGTTTCGCCTTATATGAGAGAAGCAAGGATAAAAACCATACTGCCTACTTTGTAATGTATCCATATAGAAAAGAGGAAAGGACTAATATCCATACATCCAATTCTCTTATTAAACAAGGTTCTTTTATATTATATACATGTGGGTGGGTGTGTAGAAATAGGTAACGATATATTCGACTCGGCGACTCGTATATTTCTTTTTTATTGAATGTTGTGAGAGCATAATGGACCAGAAACCGCAGTCCAAACAACAGTAGTAATTTATTAAGCACTGTTTATGGTTTACGTTCATTACCCAATATTTTTCATTATAATAATTAAATAAACTATTTAATTTTATTCCTTCTGATATTTAAATGATAGAAAAAGAAATTATCTGTAGATTTTATTTCAAATTATAATTGAGTCGAGAAAATGGCATATGTAATTTCGTTCCTGACGAGGTTACTTTTATTCTGCGTTTATTTTTTATTGAATGAAATAATTTTTTATAATCTCAACACAACTTCCACTTCCAATTCCTTTCAACTTCCAATCGCAAACAGACCCCCGGCCAAAGTAGTAAACAACAACAGAAAACTAGAAACAAGATGCTGAAAGATTAAATGATAAGTCTGCCCGATTAGTCGGAACTTCAAAATGGAGAGATCTCCTCTATCGGTCAGCAAAGTGTTAACATTCAATAAGCGGGCTACATAAGTCTAATATTTTTCATTGTGACATTCTCAGAACGGATCACATAGATTTATATGTTCACGAGAATTTGTAAAATCTTGTATTTTTTATTTTTCTAAAATAGTTTCTGCTTTTGAGCATTTACAAGTAAAAGTCCATCCATCCACTATGTCTTAAGTATAAATTAAATGTTTTAATTATTTTAACACAGGAAAAACAAAGAAAATTATTTTGTAACTAATTAATTTTCGATTTATCAGATAAGCATTATAATGGTTCCTCATTAGGTTACAAAATATTTATATTTCGATCAGATAATTAATATTAGATTACATACATACACTTATTAAATAAATAATAGTATTAATTAAGTAGCAACAACAAAGACAACTAAGTCAGTGTTAATAAAAAAAAAACTTAGACATGTAGCAGCTGTCAAACTACAAAATTTGTTATCGCTCATTTTTAAGGGTAATTAAAATCCAAAAAAATATATTCTGGAAATGTTTATAACAGGTTATTCATGAAGTGTATTTAAATATTATTATTAATGGCAAATTTACCGAATGGCTGGATTTAGCTGGTAAGTACCTTGTATAATAGATGTTTAATTAAGAGCACTTTAACAGTGTTTGTTGATTATTGCCTTCGTTTAAATCGATAACGAAAGTAATTGTTTGATTTGTGACCATAACTTTAAAAGTACATGTTAAATTATATTGAATTACATATCTTTATTAAATAAAATATTTTTAAATGTTGTTAATAGTAGCAGTAGAAAGACATTTCGTGTTGGAGAGTAAAGAAAATATTTTTCGTTTTACAGGTATCTCTCTGAAGGCTTCCAAGTAATAATAGAGAAGTCGAAAGAAGATAAATGTTCGTTGAAAGATGTTCAGTTACGTTTTTTATGCCCTGATGATTTAGAAGAAGTATGTGCTTGTTTTATAATATCATTTATATGGTATTTATTATCATTATTTTTTTAAGAAAATTTGATATTAAAATGATGCACTTTTTCTATTCACACAAAATAATAAGTCTAGTTTTAATAACACTGTATAATCCCTTATATTTTATTATTTTTTACTATGGCAATTATCAATGAATTTTTAGATATATATTTTTCTTAAGTAATATTTATAAAGTGCAGTGTTGAAAATAAGAAATATTATTTATTTATTTCTTTGTTAATAATAATTGTAGTGTTTTCCTACTACAGGTACGGTCTTTATGCAGAGATTGGTTCCCAATAGAATATCCACAATCTTGGTATGAAGACATCACATCTTCAGAAAGGTTTTTTGCATTGGCTGCTGTTTACAAGTCTCAAATTATTGGGCTAATCGTAGCAGAAATCAAACCATATTTAAAATTGAATGCTGAAGACCGTGGAATATTATCAAGATGGTTTGCATCAAAAGATACCCTTGTTGCCTACATTCTGTCCTTAGGTAATGAGTACCTGTGAAGTAAATAAAGTTAAAAAATAGATGTCAATGTTTGAGATTGCTTAAATATATGCAACACTATTTGAACTACAAAAATTTTATCATATATGTATGTTATTTTAATGAAGAACGTTTACATGTAATTCTTTTTGTTATTACTTATAGTTAGATCACACATAGTATAAATTCAGTACTGTTCAACCTATCCTTATAAAAATTGATATTAATTCAAGTATGCAAAATATTTTTGCCCTTCTGTTCACCTTACCATATTACTTCCAATACTATTTAACCATTTGTCTTGAACATTGGTATGTAGTAACCATCCTTTTTATAAATATACACTGATGATAAGGTAACTAAATATTGTAATAATGTAATCCTTTTATTCTTATTTAAATTAACATTTTCAGGGGTAGTGCGTTCATACAGACGTTCTGGTGTGGCTACAATGCTCTTGGACGTCTTAATCAATCACCTAGCTGGTCCCATAGCACAGTTGCCGCATGAGCATCGTGTTAAGGCGATTTTCCTTCATGTACTCACTACAAATAATGAGGCTATACACTTTTATGAAAAAAGAAGGTAATTTGTTAATATCTATAGCCTCTGATAAACAATTTTTATATTCAAAATAGGCCTTTTACAATACTTTGCAATATAATGCAGGTTAATTGCATAAAAGTTAAATAAACAACTAAGATAAATAATTTCTATTACAAATAATTTGTAATTTATGGAATAAACTTTTTTTTATACATTATTTATTTACAGGTTTCGATTACACTCATTTCTGCCTTACTATTACTCCATCAAGGGACGGTGTAAGGACGGTTTCACTTACGTGTATTACGTGAATGGAGGCCACGCCCCCTGGGGAATTTATGACTACGTGAAGTACGTAGCGCGCGCGGCGTGGAGTGGCGGCGGACTGTACCCGTGGCTGTGGGGTAAACTGCGGACTGCACTGACGATAGCGTGGCACAGATAGTTGAGAGAATACTCCCACAAGAATTGTGTACACTTACATATACACTAACATGCTAACAGTAATTTTAGGTTTATATCAATAAGGTTATTGTCAAGAGTTCGGTCAAAACCATTCATTTAACACAACAAACTTTTATGGGTTTGTTTAAAATATATCGTCCAATTACATGCTCTCAATGAATTTATTATTTATAGCCACTTTAGATTCACAATACTTACGATGTATACAAGACTAACATTTTTATGTTAATGCGCAAAGTTTTTATTATTATATTACATTATATTCAACATCGAAATTGTCTAATGACTGGATTGTTTATTGTATTGGGTATCACAATAATATATCCATAAAAAAATGTATTTTTGATCGTAGTTTCTAATTACAAGAATTATCTTATGAATGACAGTGTACGATAGATTCGTAAGACCTTTATTTATTTAAATAATAATTGTGTCATTTACGGACACAGAGACAATTGCAGGGGAATAAAGTTATCTATATTATTAAACATGCGTACCTTTTTGTGCATTTCATTTTAAAAAAATCTTTATTAATTTTACTGTACAAGTGTGCTGATTCAGATTTCTATTCCAATGTACTGTTTAAAATAGCAATAAGTTAATTGCCAGGGATTGATAAACTACATTGCGATGTTTCTTCTGCATACATTTGTATGTGGTTATAGTTCAAGTATTTGTGGGTGAAAATTTTTTGTTTAAAATAGTAACTGGTATAAATAACCCTGTAATTGTACAAACAAATATATTTGATTATTAATTATATATGTTATATATGTTACGGTGTCTATTTTGTGATAGTGGGTCATTATTGTGTAGTGTTGCCATTTTGTGTCCACTTATTTACCATACTATCAACTTTGTTTTGCATGTCTTGTGTTATTTTATATTACTGTTTTTAATATTTGTGAGAATCAGGAGAATGTATTATTGTCGTAAACCAATATATAAGCGGGTTCAAATAATTACAATATAATGTAAATGGTTTTGGTCGAGCTTTTACATTATTGCAATAATTAGTGATTTAAGCATGTTGGTTACAGTGTATGTTTTTAATGAGTATTGAATGGGCATATAACAATATTTTATTGTATTCAAGAAACTATCAAATCACACTTTAGTTTATTGTAACCATCATTTGGTTAAGTAATAATGTTTTTATCATAAAGCCCCAACTTGATAGATTTTTAAATTACCTTGATTACATCGAGGAAAAGAGCGATGACGATGTGGATAATCTTCTTAATTTTTTTAAAAATGTTAATGAATCATTTACAGTAATCAGTGTTCAATTTTTTTTTGCTTTTAATGATTTTTATTGAAATCAAAACTTTTAAATTTTTCGTCTGAAATTACTACCATAAATTTTGAAATTAGTTTAAAACAGCTTCTGATTTTAAATCATATTTCAGAGGTGGTAGGTAATAAAAATCAATAAATTGACATGAGTTATAAAATAACGAATTTCATATTAACGTAATGTTAAATAAATTAACAGTAAGCATTTCAATGGTAAGTCACAGATGTAGTATTTTAAACATTCACAAAGGTGTTGACAGTGAAACGTTTGTGAGAGGACATTGATAGTGGTGTAATGTAACTTTGTATGGAGTGCCATGTGTTATTGCCAACAAATTTAAAGTAAGGAGCCTGTGTGTTCAATTATATTATGTAATTATTGAGTAATCGGTAACAATTCAGTCGATATTATTAAGTCAAATTTATTTCTACCACTGTAGTCTGAGCAAAAGGAACTGCATTCGTTAGTATTTTGTTTTTTACGTACGAATATATGTATTATGTATGAATTTATGTTTAACATGAAACTATTTGTACATAAAAAAATGACTCATTTAAACCAAAGCTTTCATATTTTACTTTCATAATTTCTGTTTATATAAAGTATTATCCAAATTATTTATTTAGAATTATTTCTACAATTAGTATTATTTTATGGACCATTGTAAGATTATTTGTATTATTAAATTATTTGGTTATTGTGATATTTATGACAATTAACTCTCACATTATCGTAATTGAAATAAAGTATTCGTATCGGATACGATGGTAAATTTTATATTTAATTTCATGGATTTTTAGCTGCACGTTCATAATTTTTTATGAACGTTTTTTATTTATTAAAACACTTACGAAAATGAATAAGCTTCCAAATAAATATCATTGTTGACATTATTTTTTGTTTGCTGTTTTTAACCCTTTACTAACTGGTTCTAGATGTTATTATGTTAAAGGTGATGCTGGATTCGCTGAACTCATATAAGAATTTACACGAGATGGAAAAGAGTCTATGGAATAAAACATTCTAAAATTATTTCACATCAGGTGCTCAGTCTTATTGAGATGCTTTTCAATATTTTCATCATGTTTGGTGAACAAAAAGTTGTAAAATACAGTCATATATGGACAAAAATTGTAGTAAAGTAAACCCAACGTATTTTTCACAAATTCAAAAACCAGATAAACTGCTAATTAAATAGGATTTTATTTACAATTTGAGGATTTTAATTTTTATGCAGAACCCCATTTTTTCATTAAGTATATCTTAATCCTTATGGCAACAGATACCTTCCTGAAAAAGTCCCGACGAAATTGGTCCAGCCGTTTCGGAGATTATCCGGAACAAAGCGATAGACAAAATATTTTAAAATTAGTTTTATCTGAGAGAAGAAAAATGAAAAATAATTAACAATTTCAGAAAATCTTTAATTTTTAATAATTGCTTTCTTTTTCATCAACTATGCTGTACAAACTACATCGCTTAAATTAGAATTAGCAATTAATAATTGCACGTAAAAAAACTTAACAAATAGGTACTTTCAACTTTTCAATTGGAATGAACGACATTACATTAGGTAATATTTTTACAATACAAGTGTATATAACTCTACAAAATGAAAATTATCTATATTCAACAAGCAGTCACAATCGCCCAATGATATGTAAAATTATTTTTACCTTTTTATATTTTTAACTTTTATTATTGCGCTCTAATTTTTTAATATAGTGTTTAATTATTTGTATTATAAAATATTTATGTGAAGTAGAGGGCTAGCCAGACTAGTTCACAAGGAGACCAGGTGAGGTTGCGTGCTCTTGCGGTAGGAGTTCACGCTTGACAAGCAACCGTCTAAGTTACAAGGTTGCTTCTCTCTGTTGCGCCAGTTTTGTGATTTTGGCTTTTGAAGTCTTTTAATCGTATTGGTGACGATTCGCTTCCCGAATCGCCCTGAAATGAAATGTTTATGTGATATTAGATGAATGAATAGACTTTCATTAAAATGTATCTAATTACCATGTATATGAACCTAGAGAAAAATAATTTTGTGGTTACAAAAAGCAAGGGTTTTAATTGCGATTGGTAATGGCTTCTAATTGACCTTTTTAATAATGCTGTAAGTACTAAATCGATATCTCTTTTATGTTGTACATATTACTTCACTATTTTCACACCCAGTGGCATTTTAGTGTCACACATAATTCATGTAAGTTGATTTCATTTCAGCCATCCCGTGGTGGTTCTATGTTCCACGTCTTTGTCGATTGTTCCATCGTGACTTATAATAGACCCTGGATATTTAAAAGTATCAACCTGAGGAAGCGGGGTGTTCTCTACATACATTTTGATGTTCTCTCTGTTTGTGACACAATAAAAAACACAAGACATATGTACGGTCTTTTTCCTACTTATCTTTATGCCGTTTCCTTCCAAAGCTTCTATCCATTGATTGAAATCTTTTTGGAGATCGCCTTCATTTTCGGAAATTAGTACAACATCGTCTGCGTAAAGAATATTCCATGGCGGAGGTTTCTGATATCTTTTGGTTATATAATCCAAAGTGGTGTTAAAAAGCAAAGGACTTAGGGCTTATCCTTGATGTACCCCGACTGCTATCGCAAATCCTTCGCTTGTTTCTCCTGGGGTAACTATTTGTGTGGTAACATTGTCGTACATATCCTGAATTAAAGCGATGTATTTCTCTGGAACGCACTGATCTCTCAATGCTTCCCATATCAGGTCGCGAGGTATGTGATCAAATGCTTTCTCCAAATCTATGAAAATCATGTGGAGATTCGTTTGGTTACTCTTTGCCTTTTCTAGCAGTATTCGAACTGTTTGCATTGCATCTGAGGAGCTCTTATGAGCCACATACCCACATTGGTTAGGTTATTATTATAATTTTTTTTGTTTGCGCGGGGAAAATGCATTGCTGCACCGTACACCCCCCCCCCGTGGGAGGGGGTGGCGTGTGTGGGGCTACCGGCGCCCTAAGAAAGGCACTTCTCCTGGGGATTGGCCCATGAGCTACCCACTAAAAACCCCGCGGCGGTAAACCGCTAGTCCTCTTCGCTCCTTCCTCCGCCGTCCCAAACCCAGTCCTCGTCGCCCGACGAATCAGACGACGAAGACGGAGTGAGGTTGGCGTCAGATGAGCCGGGCAGAGTCATGGGAAGCCTTGCGGATACGACCACGACTCTGTCAGAGGATGCCCGCGTGCGCGGGCCAGCCTGTGTCCTCTCCCAGATGGTCGGGGGATGTGCAGCCGTGGACGCAGGAACTGCGTCCACAGGCGGTGCTGGTTCGTGTAATTCGGGCAAGGCCGATGTCCCACTACCGGTTGTCCGCGCACCTGCGTTCGGGGGGTGAAGGCGGTCTTGCAACCGCCTCCGCCGCCCCTTTCGTCTTCGGTGGAGCGGGTTTTAGGAGTTTTCTTCCCTCACCCGCTCCTCGCCCTCCTTGCGGGTTATGACTTCCTCGGCGAAGCCACGGCCTCCCAGACCCTCTCGTCGCGGATCACGGCATCCATGACCCGCGGCAAAGAGAGGTCCGGCCCGACCAAAGTCTCAACAGCACGGCGCGGCTCCGACCAGGCCGTACGCACCGCGATGGTGTGTGCTGCCGTGTCGTCCGCAGCACCGCACCGTTGACATCTGGTGGTCTCCTCCCTCCAGATCCGGTGCAGATAGTGACCGAAGCACCCGTGCCCAGTCAAGAGCTGCACCAGCCGGAAGGAGAGAAAGCCGTGCCTTCTCATCATCCAGTCTCAGGCCTTGTGCCCGCCGTTCCGCCCGCCACTCGTAGACGGAGGCCGAGACCTCCGCCTCCCAGCGCCAGGGAGGAGTGCCGGCGAGCACGCAGG